>JABUQX010047717.1:0-10000 GCA_015478945.1 Trachelipus rathkii | reverse complement strand
ATAATTAATCATAAATATTAAATATTTATCTACTATACTATACATATATACATATCCTCCTCTATATTACTATATATGATATAACTATATATAACATATATTATATATAATATATTATATATTATATATAATAATTATATATCTATATTTTTATAGTTATTACTATATATATATATATATTATATATATATATATATTACTATATAATATTACATATATAATATATATACTTATATATATACTATATATATATATGTAAAACTATTATTATATATACTATTTTATATATATATTATTATATATTTATATTTATATTATATATATATATCATATATATTTACTTATACATTATTATATATATATATATATTATTTATATAATATATATATATATTATATCTATATATATAATATATATATATAATAATATTATATACTATTATATTATAATATACTACATATATTAGTATTAATACTAATATATTAGTATTAATAATATATATATATAATATATATATTGATATTATATTTATTATATATATTATTATTATTATATATATTATATAATATATATATAATATATATATTATATATAATATATTATAATTATATATATATATATATATATATATTATATATACAGGATTGCAAATATAAATATCTCTGAGAAAGTTTTTAATTTTAACTGTTGAAATTGAACATTGAATCTTTATACTGAAGATGAACACTGCATGTTGGCAAAAATTTTAATCTTGGAAGATTGATGCGGTTTGAGTGAGAAGAAAAATGCAGGAAAATTTTCCTGTTACACTACTTTACAACCACTTACAACCAAAAACTATAGTAAGAATAAGGTTGTGCAACTAGCTATAGATACTTATGTGGGTAATAAACCTGGGGCCGGTAACCATATAATCTTGCTACCAGTACAGCTACTGTTTTCTTCCTGCTATTTACGAGCGCTGCTGGTACTACTACTAATATTAACAATAAAGAAAAATATTATAACAATGATTGTAAATAAGAGAATAATTAAAATAAAAAATTTGATCAATAACAACTACCAAGCTTAATAAATAATATAATAATAATATAATAATTAATAATAATCCTATAATATAATAATAATAATTAATAATAAATAAATATAATAATAATACATACAATAATAAATAATAATAATATACAAATAATAATACTAATAATAATATAATTAAATTAATAATATTAATACTTAATATATAATAATAATAATACAATAATAATAATGAATATTAATAATGAATAAATAATAATAACTTCTAATAATAATAATATAATAATCATACATAATATAATAATAATTATTTAATAATTATAATATGGAATATTACATAAATACATGTATAAATTATACTAATATAATAAAATTATATAATAATAATAATAATATTAATTTAATAATACTATATTAATACCAATATATAATAATAATATAAATATAATAAATAATAATACTAATAATAATATAATAATAATGATAATACTAATATGTAATGATAATCAATAGATATAATACATAATATATATCATAATAATATAATAATAATCAATATTAAACAATAATAATATAATTAACTAATAAATTATAATAATAATACATATAATTAATATAAGAATAATAATTAATAATAATAATAAAATAATAATATAATAATAATATAATATATAATAATAATAGACAAACCAAGTTACTATTAATACATATTGATCATGCTATAGAATAATAACTTTCACAATAATAATTATAAAAATAATAATAATTAATATATAATCATAAATATATAATTAATATATCAATCAATAAGGTTATATCTTTCATAATAATATATTATAATATAATAATAATAATAATATTAATAATATAATAATAATAATAATAATTAATAATATAATCTTTAAATAATAATACATAATAATAATAATATATAATAAATAATAATATAATTAAATATATAATCAATAATAATAATATATATAATACAATACAAATAATTAATAATATTGGTAATCATAAATGCTCATATAAATAATAATAAATACATTTAAATAATAATAATAATATATAATAATATCATATAAATAATAATAATAATATATATACATATAATATAATATTACAAGAATAAAAACATTTCCACTGATCAATTATAATAATATGTAAACAATATCGATATACATAAATAATAATATATATATATAATTTAATAATACTATAAATAATAAATAATAAGTAATATCCAAAATTTAAAAATATAATAATCTAATAATATATAATAATATATTAGAATATAAATATTAATAATAATATAATACTAATAAATAACTAAATAATATAATAATAAATATATCAATAATAATAAAGATTAAAAAAATGGTAAGTCATAAATAATACATACGTTCGAATAATAGTAATAATCATAATATAATAATTTCTAAATCAATAATAATATCTTACCTTATAAATTATGGAAAAAAAAGTCTTCATTATCATAATATATATATAATAATAATTATCATCAATAATAAATAATAATTATATATGAATAATAATAATAATAAGATCAAAAAAAAATCATAACAGGTAAGAATAATAATATATACACATATAATAATAATAATAATATATATCCATAATATTAATTATATAATAATCATAATAATTCATAGCTATTAATCATAATAATATTAATAAATTATTAATTTTTAATAATTAATATAATATAATATAATTAATAATAATAATAAATAAATATAATCATAATATTAATAATTAATAATAATAATCTATATAATAATAATAATAATACATAATAATAAAATTCTAATAATAATAAAAGAATTGTAATTAATAATTGAAAAAATCATGCAATAATTTAATAATAATAATATATAATAATATAATAATAATAATAATAAATCATATAAATCATAATAATAAAATATAATATATTAAATAATCATTTATCATAATAATAATAATAATAATATACACTATAATATTATAATTAAATAATAATAATAATAATATAATATCAAATAAATAATAATAATAATGATAATAATAATAACTATAATATAATCTATTAATAATAATAATATATATCATCATAATAATAATATTAAAATATAATACATATAATAAATATAATAATCATATTAATATAATAATATAATAATTATATATTAATAATAATAATAACTAATAATAATATTAATAATTAATAAAGATAAAAACAATAATAACAAATAAATAATATATAATCTAATATATACTATAATAATAATAATAATTAATAATACTAATAAAATAATAAATAATAATAATATTAATAAAAATAATAATAATAACTAACAATATTAATAAAATATGATAAATATTAATATATAATAATACATCATAAATAATAATTAATAATCAATAATAATAAAATAATAATAATAATAATCAAATAATAATCATTCTATAATAAATAATATATATACTAATAATATAATTCATAAATAATAATCAATAAATAATAATAAATAATATCAATAATAATAAGATAAAAATAATAACGTAATATAATAATTACTAATAATAATAATAATGAATATTAATAATAATAATAATAATAAGTTAATCATACATATAATAATAATTTAATCATAATCAATAATAATAATAATAATTAATTAATAATAGACTGTAACTTATCTAATAATAATAATAATAATACTAATAATACTAAATAATAATAATCTAATAATCAATAATCATATATAATAATAATAATCATCATCAATAATCTAATTGTATATAATTGCCACATCATAAAACTAATATATAACATAATAATAATATCTTAAATAATAATATCAATTATACTATAATCAATAAATATCATCTATAATAATAATCAATAATCAATAATAATAATATAATATAATAATAATACTATACTATAATCATAATAATATAATAATATAATTAATATATAACTAAACAATAAATACTACTAATATAAAATATCTTACAATATATACTAATAAAAATAATAATAAAAATAAATATAATAATACTAAAAATTTAATCTAATATATCAAATATAATAATAATGAATATCATAATAATATAATAACTAATAATAAAATAATATACATTATATATATATTAAAGATAAAAATAATAAAAAATTATAATAATTAAATAATAATCTAATTAAAATTTCATAATACATAATTATAATAATCATAAATATAATAATAATTAATTAATAATCATAATAATGAATATATATGACTAACAATAAATAACTAATAAATAATAATATATAATCATAATAATTAATAATCATAAATAATAATATAATAATATAATCAAATAATAATAATAATAATAATAATAATAATAATAATATACTATATAATAATAATCAATTAATATACATATAAGCTCCTATCGTGTGCTTTAAGTACTATTACCTCCTGTATATGACATCACTCTCAATTACAAACACTCTAGCTTAATACTAATAATAACTCTCCGATAATATTAATAATAATAAATAGCACTGTGTTAATGAAAGTGTACAGTATTGCCTATATCCAGGCCAAACGAACTAAATCAAATTATATAATAATATTACATAATACTAATCATAATAATTAATAATAATAATAATGGCCTCTCAAAATAAAGGATTACAAAATCAATAAGTAATAATCATAATATAATCTTATAAAAAAAAAAAAAAGAAAAAAAAAACAAATTAATGTAATAATAAATATATCAATTAAGAGATTCTATCTAGTCAATATCATAAAATCAATATATCAGATATAATTAATAATAATATAACAATAATAATTATACACTAATAATATATACCCCAAAACTATATTTATATAAAATTAAATAATAATAATCTATAACACTATTATCCATACAATTATAAATGATAATAATATCATTAATCTAAATAATACACTAACGATAAAATAATAAGTAATAATAATAATAATATGCATAATAATATCAATAATCAATAATAAATAATACATAATTAATTAATAATACTACTATAATAATATTCAATTATAATACATATAATAATAAAATATTAACTATAATATATGATATTAATTATGAATAATTAAAAATAAATATATAAAGACAGAATACAATAGAAATAATAATAAATCATAATTAATACTAATAACTAATAATATATAAAATATATATTAGGCAAAATAATAACTAAACATATTTATTACCTAACTACAGTCATCAATCCTGAATTCTCATAATATAATCTAATATAATTGTTTAAATAATACATATCATAATCTACATAATAATAATAATAATATAACAAATATCAAATAATATCTATAAATACATAATAATAATAAATAATAATATAATAATATAATACTCATTATATATAATAAATAATATAATTAATAATATAATAATAATAATAAAATAATATAAAGATAAAAATATATAATGTAATATAATCAATAATAATCATAAATAATAATAACATCAATAAATTAAATAATACAATTAATATCAATATAATAATACTAATATAAAGAACAAATAATATAATCAATAATATAATAATATATAATAATCATAAATAATAAATATACTAATATAATAATAATAATACATAATTAATAAAAGCAAATAGAAAACATCGATAAGTTCATTTACAAATCTGAACATTCTAATCAAGACAAAAAGATAAAAATATGAAATGTAAATAAATAATACGACAAATCAAATATTTCTATATTCAAAATAATATATAATAATAATAATAATTATATAATACATATATAATCAATAATCTAATATATATACATAATATGCTTAATAATAATATAATATAATAATAATAATATATATAATATAATAAATAATTAATAATAATATAATATATAATAATAATAATAAATAATTAAATCAATAATAATAACTTAATAAAATATTAATAATAATAATAATTAATCAATGAATATAAATTAATTTTAATAATAATAATTAATAATTAAATAATAATAATAATAATAGTTGGACAGCTTTTAAATCCGTATTTGACCTTAACTTACAGCCATAAAATGAATCAGAAAAGTTTTTTTTTAATATAGGCTTTTTATATTCAGTTATATCTCTAATTGTGTGGAAGTAAGTAAAACTACAATAAAATAGAATGTTGAAGGGGGTCGTTTCGTCAGGTTTTTAGTAAGGTTTTGTGTCAGGTTTTCATCAAACCTTCGTCAGGTTCGGCAGGAGGTGCCTTGTGAAAGGTATAGTAGACAGATGTTACTTTTACGCATTTTCTTTACAGCCCGATTTATCCGAGAAAAAGTTTTCTCAAATACGGTATTAGCGTTCTTAGTGTATAGAAACATCCGCCACCACAATAGTCATCAATAATATATATATGCTATATATCAAACTGAATCTATATATATATATATTATCATATTAATATATATAATACTAATAATATTAATATTATATTACCTATACTAGTCATATATCTTATATGATAAGATATACTTCAAATAGGCGAATCCTTATACTATAATATATATTACTATACTATATATAAATAAATTATATATTTATATATAGATATATATAGTATATCTTTATATAATAATATAATATATATATATACTTAATATATACTATATATTATTATATATTAATAGATAATTATCATTAAATATATATAATACTATATATATATCTATTATTGTCTTGATACATATAGACTAATATCTAGTAAGTATTAGCTCAGGTATGCATTTTCGAGATTAGATATTCTATGAGAATACTAGTATATATTCGTACCTCCACCTACCTGCCTCCTAACTATTCCTGCGTCCTGCTCTCTACCTTACTATCTCGTCCTATCTCTCCTCATCCTGTCCTTACAGTCCTCTCCTCTACTCCCGGTCATATTATCCACTCTCTCTGGTAAATATAATTAACTAAAAAAAAATTATACTATATAATAATATATATATTATATAATCGTAAATATTATTTATATAGTTGAATAATATATAGTTAATATATTAAATCTATATATATAGTATATATAATATAATATCTATATATTAATAGATTTTTATATATATATAATATATATTTAACTATAATAATATTATATAATATTATATAATATATAAATTTAATATATATATATTATATTATATATAATTATATATTTTATACTTTTAATACTATTCTAAAATATAACTATATCATTATCTATCAATACTATATATACTTTAATAAATGTCTCCAATCATAATATAATATATATATTTATATCTCATATATATTATATTCAATCTAATATAATTAATTTTATCATAATATATATTAATATATATTAATAAGATTTTGAAATAAATTTGTTCCCCATGAAGAGTATAGAGCATAATTACATTTTCTTACATGAAATCCTCTCATTAATAAAATTAATAATATTTCAATTCTACTTCATATAACTTTATATACTTTTTGCTGACAACAGATCATCTTTCCCTCAAAAGTCAGAGTTATGTAAAAGTGTGGGTATTAACATAAGTAATATTCTAAATTAATATATATTAATATTTATATAATTCAGATTATATTGAAATAAAGTAATATGATCAAAATGCTATAAGTAAATACAGTATGAGTAAATTTATATAAATTATATCACTTTTTAGTTAAACACTTTATGTGATATAGATTTGTAATTACTAGTGTTTAATCAATACAATCGTTCCTTCATTTAATCGTTGCTTTTTAAGTAAAAACATTTATGGTAATTTATGTAAAATATAATTATTGCATACCCTAGGAGTATCGATACTCGCATTTCATTTTTCTATGTAATTATATTATATTATAATAGTTATATTAAATAAATTAATTATATAATATATATATCAATATAATTATAAAATGTTGTATGTCGCAATAATTTTAACCATTTCATTATCATTAATTATTACGTATTTTTGAACATATTTATTAACTTATAATATATATTTATTATTAATAATATATAACTAATATAATATATTATACTATAATATTTAATATATTATAGTAGATATATATATATAATTATTAATTATATATGAATAAATAATAATAAATATTATATATATATAATATATATAATAATATATTATATTAATATATCATTATTAATATATTATAAGGTAAGTATATATATATATAAAGTAGCTGAAGTAGGATAAATGAAGTATTAACGTCGTTTATATATAATAGTTTTCATTATATAGTATATCTTTAAATTAAATCTTAATATGTTTATATTTAAATATTACAATAAGTAAATAAAAATCCTATGAGTACGAAGATAGTAGTAATAGTAAAAATAAGTATATTAATTAATATTTTAATTTCATTAAATGTTTTAAAATTAATTTAAAATGTTATTATGAATAATAAAAATTAGTAAGATTATTAAATGATTTTATGAACACCTATAGATAGAGACCTCAATAATGTGAAAAGTACTATTTTAGATAGTATGTGTATAAATAATGTGTGCATAATAAGTCATATTATATAACACAAAGTAATGACCTTTATAATAATAGTTGGGAAACATATAAAGGAGAAAGAAAAATAATAAATAAGAATTATAGTATAAAATATATTATATTAAAAGTAACTGTATCACTACATCGATTGGATAGTGGAAGAAGACGCTTTCTTTTCATGAGCCAGAACACCATAAATATATAAATAATACTCGGTATAGATTGATAGACGTACTTACGCCACCATCTTCAAATAGATGCTATAATTAATAATAATATAATATTAATACAATATTAACTACCTGGAGCAATTCATAACAATATATATAAGAAATATTTAAAGTTTATTAAATATTTATTTTAATATAATTATATTTAATATAATTAATATTATACTATTATAATTTTCGGAAAATCTAAAGTTCCCATCCAAATAATAATAATAATAGTAATACAAAAATAATGTCTATACTTATAATATCGAGTATAATTAGTATATGAATATATTATAGAAAATAATGATATAGTAATTCTTAGTTCTTATCATAATTATATATCAAAAATATATATATTAATATTTTTTATTAGTTAATATATTCAGATCTTTAATATTTATTATTAGCAAATGTAATATATTGTTAAATTTATTATATTAACTTATAATATATATTAATTTTATATATTATAATATATATATTATAAAATTAATATTTATATATATATATATTATATATATTAATATATTAATATATTATATTTTATTATAACATAGATATTTAATTATATATAATATTACTTATATTACATCATTATTAATATATTAATTATAAATATATATATCATATTTAATCGAGTGTATTATATTTTAATATAAATATATATATAATATATATATTAAATAATTATATATATATATATATTCATCAGTACTCTATGAACGATATGACAGATGCTCTAAAGATATGCGAATCCTGATATAAAAACGCTTAAAATTTTACTTTTATTTATTTAACTACACTTTAGATATAAATAAACTTCTTGTTCAAATTATATTTGAACAGAAATATTAAAAAAAAATGCCTCTCTGTAAACTTCTTCACCTAATATGGCTTTATTTATCATTACAAATTGGCTACCGTATCAGATATAAAAGCTTGTCATGTTAGCGCTAAAATAAATCTTGAACTTTCCTATATTCCATTGCGTCTATGTTATTTCACGCTCGCTCTCTCTCTCTGCTTAACTCATTAATTTCTATCTCAAAATACTATTATCTGGAACTATTTGCTCTTGTAAAATCAATCGTCACATGCGATTTTATTGATAAACATAGAGACTTTTTTAATAATATACATTTTTACTAATTATTTTCTGTTACCATCTCA
>JABUQX010047715.1:20000-22500 GCA_015478945.1 Trachelipus rathkii | reverse complement strand
ATTGAAATAAGTTAATGGCATATTTGTTATAGCATTACTCCTTATTCAACCTTTCTGCAGATCTAATATACGTTTGGTAAGTAAGACATCGTTCATCGACTTGCATAATAAAAACGGAGCGTCCCGAGAATCCTTACTGAAATTTCATAGATATCCGATGAAAGCGAGTCCTTTGGTATATTTGGTTCCACTATTTGATAGTATTAGGTTGTCAAATGAATAATTGTGTCTTCTGAGAGCGTGATGAAACAATGATCTTGATAGAGTAATATTAATTATCTGAGAAATAGTGAGTGAGTGAGTGAGTGAGTGAGTGAGTGAGTGAGTGAGTGAGTGAGTGAGAGATTGAGTCAGAGAGTGATTGATTGATTGAGTGAATGAGTGAGTGAGTGAGTGAGTGAGTGAGTGAGTGAGTGAGTGAGTGAGTGAGTGATTAAAGCCTGTTTCATGAGGCGGCATTGCACGCCTCTACCTAGTCGACGTTACTAGTAGGTACTCTTTAGTAGCTACTACTAAACAGTTACAATTTGTTAATATTTACAATATTTAATCACCGCTAGTACTATCGTTTATCTGTCTTTATTGACTCGTTCTGCGAAAGATAATAATACTAGGTGTAACTAAAGGGACGTTCAACTATTATTATTATGACTATTACATGCAGGACCAAGTTGGAACTGGTACTATGTTACCAAACTTGTTGAAATACCTTAATTGTACTTCCATATTTGCAAAGTACATCATACAACACAATATTATCTATTTTGCCTATTGAGTTTGCCCGTCCCATAACTCTTAATATTTCCAAAAAATATTAAAAACCCCTAAAATATTATCGCATAACTTGTAAATCACATACAAACTGTATTTAATTAAAACCAGAAAATCTAAGAAGTTGTAGGTACCTCTTGTATAAATGACAATATATATATAAATATATATATATATATATATATATTATATGATATATATATATAACTATAATAATATATATATATATATATATATATATATATATATATATATATATATATATATATTATATATATATATATATATATTAAATATAAATATATATATATATATATATATATATAGCCAAGAGTATTTTCAATCTCAAGTTTAGTAAGCGAGTAGCGATGAGCCTGTAACAGAAAGTTACCTGAAGGCTACAACAAGATACTACTGCAGGTGCCGCGAGTAAGATAGTAGGTGAGTTTGTAAGATATGGACAAAATTAAACCGGTAAAAATAAAAACAATATATTCATTAATAATTAAAATAATAATAAAATTACCATTTAATCAATTTGAATATTAAAATACTAGTAAAATAAAATAATGGAACTTATTTTCAATTAATTGGGATATCCCACAGTCTAATTGGATCACTTTTACCTTTGTTCTCATTTTCTTTCCAACAAGATAAATAACACAATGACCGTGTCATTCTAAACTTTGAACTTTTGCAATGCTCTTGTGATAGTCAGAATTTTCAGTTATCTTAAGCAATATTTATTATTTTAATTTAATGGCAATGATCCTATATTAGCACTTGAAGTACTTATAGTAATTTACCACACTTGCAAACTATTATTAGTCACAATAGGATCTGCTTAATAAACTTCAATTCTTTAAATAAAAATATTTAAAAATGTTAATTGAAATTTCTTTAAAAAAATTGATTAGCACTTAAATTCGAAATGCCATGAAATATATTACAATTTTTATCATCCGTTCAGTACAATACATCCAATACAGTATTTTTTTCAGTTATTGTACTGATAGGATGATAAAAATACTGTATTGGATGTATTGTGTTGAACGGATGATAAAAATTGTAATATATTTCATGGCATTTCGAATTTAAGTACGAATTAATTTTTTTAAAGAAATTTCATCCAATACAGTATTTTTATCATCCATTCAGTGCAATACATCCAACACAGTATTTTTATCATCCATTCAGTGCAATACATCCAATACAGTATTTTTATCATCCTTTCAGTACAATACATCCAATACAGTATTTTTATCATCCATTCAGTGCAATACATCCAACACAGTATTTTTATCATCCATTCAGTGCAATACATCCAATACAGTATTTTTATCATCCTTTCAGTACAATACATCCAATACAGTATTTTTATCATCCATTCAGTGCAATACATCCAATACAGTATTTTAATCATCCATTCAGTGCAATACATCCAATACAGTATTTTTATATCCAATACAGTATTTTTATCATCCTATTAGTACAATACATCCAATACAGTATTTTTATCATCCATTCAGTGCAATACATCCAATACAGTATTTTTATCATCCTTTCAGTACAATACATCCAATACAGTATTTTTATCATCCATTCAGTGCAATACATCCAACACAGTATTTTTATCATCCATTCAGTGCAATACATCCAATACAGTATTTTTATCATCCTTTCAGTACAATACATCCAATACAGTATTTTTATCATCCTATCAGTACAA
>JABUQX010047715.1:7500-10000 GCA_015478945.1 Trachelipus rathkii | reverse complement strand
TTTGTGAGACCAAGAATTCAGATCAAGTCGTTGATGTCTTCTTGGTTAAGGAAATAAAAGTTTCTCTCCTCAGCTACACTATATTCAGGATCAACGACTTCATCGTTTTCTGATTTTTGCTAGCTCGACTTTTGGACGGATCCAATAAACAGAAGAAGCAATTGCTGGAGTGGTCAGTTGGCTCTCTCCAAATTCGTGGGATTGCGAATTTCATGGCTCTCTTTTTCCCCTGTTCCAACCTGCGAAGAAAAAAATATATGCAAATTTAAATATATTTCACTCATTGTTATTAAAAAATATATTACATAAATTCAAACTTAAATTCAACTTTTACTTAAAGATTCCATAGCTATGAATTCAGAACAAGCAAAACTATATATATATATATATATATATATATATATATATATATATATATATATATATATCTAACTTCTTTCTATATATATATATATATATATATATATATATATATATATATATATATATATATATATATATCTTTCCCTAACACACACTCTACATATATATATATATATATATATATATATATTTATAATCTTATAGAGCTCTTTTACAAAGTTCGCAGGTGAAATGAGGTGCCCATTGCTTGTCTTGGTCCCCAACAGGCATGCCAAAATATGTCTTATAGGCCTCGCACATTTTAGCAGATGTATTCACAGGATACTTTTTTGATCGTTCCTTCATAAATTCACCGCAGACATAGCAAAATGCGTCTGCCTGGTATTAGCAACCTCTTGATGCCATCTGAGTCGAATGCACCTATCAAAGTATCTTCACTTGAACAGCTACTAGAAAACTGATGAACTAATCATCATCTAACTATATTAACACTTAAGCTTACGTTCACTGTATTTATTTCGTCGCCTCAGTTGCCAGAACGTTCAAGAAATAAAAATATGTCGTGTATTTAAAAAATATTAATTTTCTCTGAAATGCAAATAGATCAGTTTGAAAACAGTGATGGCAAGGTAACAAAAGCAAAGTTTGAAGGGAATAATATTATTTTTATTTACTTTCTACACAGAAGAAATTGGGAAATATGCTTTCAAAGCAAAGACAAAATTATTTTCTTTTTTTGTTACATAGTGATAATCCAATTTTGCATTTATAAAACTCAATTTCTAGCTTTGGAAACCAAATTAGGGAGAAACATGATCTCTATAGTATAGACTACAAAAGGTTTTGTTGCCAGATTGCGGAAGAAGCTAGTTCCGCTGACAGGGTTAAAACCTTTCCTGGTTGACCATGGAGATGAATAATATTATTATATAGTCCATGACAACTGGCAATGTCTATTCCCCAAAATCCATTAACTTTGTAAAGCAAAAGAAAAATATTTATAAAAACGGTCATTATTCTTTCCTTTTAATAAAATCATATAAATTATTTTTTAAAACGTATTTAAAATTTTTTTTTAGTTTGTATTTATTAATGGTTCAGATTGATTAGTATTCAATATAGGATTACTACAGGCCTAGCAAGTAGGCACCTAGTATTAAATTTTCATGAGTTTTGTCAAAAAGAGTTTTAGAAGCTGTGATGATAATCTTTAAGGCCTAATTTGAACTTAATTAAAAAAAAAATTAAGATAAGTATTAATATTTTTCAAATTAATTAGTAGTCCGGGAAAGGTTAAAACAGACCTAGCAAGCAAGCAACTTATTTGAAATGCTCAAGAGTTCGATAAAGTGTGACAACCCTTAAGCACTCATGACAGCTTAATTAAAAATTTAAGATAACTATTAACATGGTTCAGATTATTTAAATATCACGTAAGGTTTACAACAGGCCTAGCAAGCAAGCAACTTTTATTAAATGCTCATGTGAGTTTTAGCTAAAAATAAGGACCTTATCTGTTTTACGACTCCGTCAGTTTTGAATTTTTTTTTGTTTTTTTTAAATATATGTCTACTCCAAGTTACCTATGTGTATCCTTTGGATCAAGCTTTTTACTTTATCAAATATAACAACATATAGTATCTAATTTAAGCTCAAATAAATTTGTCCCTATGCTATAATACTTATGCTCCTTAAGATATAATAGGTAATTTAGTGATGGTATCCCAAATAATATATATTATTAAAATAAATATCTTTACTTATATATATGCTAATAATTTCTAACGTTCAGCAGCTCTTTTAATTCACTAACTTTTAGACTAAGTCTTTTCGTGCTCTGGAAGCCAATGATAGTAGCGCAAGAAAAGTTTTATATATGTTATATTAGTATAAAGCTGATATGATTTTTTTCCTTCTTGGTGCAGGGGATGGTCTGTTCAGAATGATTTACTGTAAAGTTGGCAGCCTATCATGTCAAGTTTTCATTTATTACAGACAAGTAGCTAATAAATTTAATAATTTTTTATAATTAAGTAACAGGAAAGTGTCTGGCTTCTTTCTGATTCTTCATTAATCCAAACTATATTAAGAAAAACTAACAAGCACGGAAAAACCTTTAATCTGCTTAAGTTGAACT
>JABUQX010047714.1:0-12346 GCA_015478945.1 Trachelipus rathkii | reverse complement strand
GCAGAGCAGGTGTAAAAAGATTTGCTTGGTAGACTGGGACTCCTGGTGTTTGAGGCATATAGGGATATCCATTCCACATTCCGGGATAAGAATACGACTGGTTAGGCATAGGGGTGTACCCTGGTGGAATACCGCTGTACTGAAAACCACTATGCTGAAAAGATGGAGGGGGGGCACCCTGTGGGTGGCCACTATGATATGTGTTGTTCCCCGGTGTCCCTCCTTGAGGTTGGCTCGGTGGCTGAGCAGCCATGCTGTGCCCTGTTGTCCCTCCTAGGGGTTGGTGCGGTGGCTGTGTAGCCATGCTGTACCCTGTTGTCCCACCTAGGGGTCGGTGCGGTGGCTGTGCAGCCTGGTTGTACCCTGCAGGTGGGAGAGCTGGTCTCCTGACCTGATCGGGATTCAATAATGGGTCTTCTAGTCCTTGTAGGGCACCTACGGTTATTTCTTTACCTTCCCATTTATTCCCATGGGGTTTCGGTGTCTGAGGGTCTGTGGCACCCCAGTTTATTCGGCTCTTTTTCGGTACGGCGCCCTGTGCGGTGCTGGGCATCAATTGTGAATCCAGTGTGCTGTCCACTATGGCGGTTTTCAAGTAATAGGGGGGATGGTCCTCTCTCCTTGGAGGTACTACTTCTCCAATACCGTGGGGGTTTTGCCTCAGAAGAGTGTGATCAGGATTTTGGCCAATATTCGGATCTGGAACTGGTGCTGGAGGGGTCCCTTGCACATCGCTACCCCCCCCTGGACCTTCATGTCCTTGTCCTTGGGCGCTATCTCCTTCATTCACCTCGAGATTTTCATTATCTCTCTCTAACTCCTCATTTGCATTTCCATTCTCCCTTTGGTCTAGATTTAGTCCATCTGCCATCCTTACTACTTAAAATTAAACACGAAAGTGGAACGAAATATCTTTAACGCGGTCACTTAAAACATGCAACGCGGCCGTAATACACGATATTAGCACTATTAAGTTTTACAGTAACACCTTAATATATATATATATATATATATATATATATATATATATATATATATATATATATATAAATATTTATACGCAAAATTACCTAAAAGGTAAATCACTTATTAAAAAATTTGCACAAAATGTAGGGTTTCCTGCAAGTTTGTGAAAAAATTGCCGAAGTTTTTTCCTTATCGACCGTGGTTATTTGCTACTACTTTTGACTTCTCCTCGATGAATTTACTCTATATATCATCAGGGATGAATGTTGAATCGAATTCATTCAAAAAAAAACTATCTGAAAATTCAGCTTGCCTGTATATATATATATATCTCCAAAAATAGTCTGGGGGTCCTAGGACCTTGGAGTGGACCTTCGCCTGGGTCCTGCTGTTCTAAAAAATATATATATATTATATAGGTTTGGGGAGGTTTATTTCCGCCGATATATATATATATATATATATATATATATATATATATATATATATATTTTTTTTTTTTTTTTTTATTTTTTACAAAGTTATAATGGTTTCCATTTAA
This sequence comes from Trachelipus rathkii, assembly GCA_015478945.1. Taxonomy (NCBI): domain Eukaryota; kingdom Metazoa; phylum Arthropoda; class Malacostraca; order Isopoda; family Trachelipodidae; genus Trachelipus; species Trachelipus rathkii. The sequence continues at coordinate 10,839 of JABUQX010047714.1, read as the reverse complement.
CAATTTTTATTGTAAATGCCATGTGAGTACAACTCGATATCTCTTAAAATTAAAATTCCAATAGGAATTTGCATCATCAAAAAAAAAAGGTTTTATCAAATTTGTTTTGTGGCTTCAAGAGACGCCATTTTGTATATAAGTCTAGCGGAGTAGAGAGGGAAGTTAAGGATTGTGAGCGGTGATTGTGTTTGGATCACAAAGACGCGTGTGTGTTTGTGCCTTGCTTCAAATGCTTCGATGGAGCACTTCAGAGTGCAAATTCTTTCTCTTTCTTTTCTGTAACTTCTCTTCCTTCCTTGAATAGTATAATGTTTATATATGCTTCTCGCACACACACACAATCATATATATATATATATATATATATATATATATATATATATATATATATATATATATATAATGTAGAAGGGATAGAAAGAGGATTATAGTTAAGAATTTATAAAGAGAGAGGAATTTGAGTGTAGATTTTATCAAAAATTTCTTTAATTAGATTATCACCATCCACTATTTTTCCAATATGAAGCTTTGTTTACTAATATCACCCCACCATCAAATTTTCCCTTAAAATTACAAATTACTAGACCTATCAATATTATTTATTATGTAAATTTTTACCTTAAAATTAGCGTAGCATACACTGTAGGGCAATTTACGATAATAATAATAATAATAATAATAATAATAATAATAACAAAAAAATATTTTTTTTTCTTTGTTTATAATACGACTGGCCAGTCTCGCGAAACGTTCCGGAACATATTTTTTATTAAAAACAATTTTTTCATGTACATTTATATATATATATATATATATATATATATATATATATATATATATATATATATATATATATATATATATTATATATTTATATATATAATTTTAATCGAATGGAGCCTCTAGTGAGGTCATTTGATTAAGAATTAGGTTCTTCATTGTGAAGTATTCTTACTATTTATCCTGCCCTCCTCCTTGGAGGGTGTTATGGGGACACTGAGAGAGGTTTTGCTGCACTGTCTATGTATCATTTGCCTGCAATTTTCTGACTTCTTGAGAAGATCCGTCGGATCCTGACAATGTGCCGTCAGTTGTCACAAATTTTCTTCTTCTTAAGAATTAAGTGAACTATCAAGGAGTTGGAGTAACACTCAGTATCAATATCCAATTTATTTTGTGCGTTTCCGCAGAGATTCAAATCGACAGTTAAAAAAACCTAGAAAATTTAAAAAGGAAAAATTAGGAATAATATTACACATAAACAATTTACGCTGTAATAAAAACACTTCGATTAAGATATTAAATATACATTTCATAATTTGGTTGCATGTATTGATTTTTGTTTACATGCTTTAGATTACATTCATAGAACATTTAAATAACCTTCTATTTAGATAATTTTCTCAGATAGTTAATATTTTTATCAGCATAAATACCACAATATTTATTTATTAATAAAATTACAAAACCTAGAGATTTATTACCTCCTCAGCTTTTGTCCCACGAGGTTAGATATTAAATGAGAGAGCTCTGCCCTCGAGCTTGTTTCCAACCAGAATATTTCATCATATATAAATGAGTAATAATTTGACTGTGAGAATAAATGTTCGGCTTTTATAGATTTATATATATATATATATATAATATATATATATATATATATATTTATATATATATATATTGTATATCGGCATATCTATATATATACAGAAGCTGCCGTGTATATATATATATATTTTGTACACCATATATATATATTAGGTATGGTATATATATATACATAGAAATGGTATGTATATATATATATATTAAAACACTGCAAAAGGATACTAGTCTTTTTTCCTTATTTCTGACTAAAACAGATATCTTTTATACTAAGCGATAGGAGGGGTATATATATATATATATATATATATATATATATATATATATATATATATATTATGCGTAACTACACAATCAGAAAATCACTTCCACTTCAATCGTCAACATTCACAACTGGTTGCTTTTATAGCGTCAGAAAGACTAAATTTCCTTTCGGGAAGGAGAAGGCAAGAGCCAAGGTGGGCGGAAGTAATGCGTACAAAACGAAACATGCAAATTTGCGTTCGTTTGGATATCGAACTGAGGTACTGAGACGTGACAATATCTTAGTTTCAACGGACGTTTTTGATCGTTTTCAAGAGTAAGAAATCCGTTTGATTATGTTCTGAAGAAAGGGTTCATATATATATATATATATATATTTTTTATAAATATAATATATATGTATATAAACTTTATTCGATATATATATATATATAAAATAATATCTATATATATATAATATATATATATATATATATATATATATATATTATATATATATAATATAATTATATATATATATAATATATATTTATATATATATATATATATATATATTATATATATATATATATTATATATATATATTATTTATATATATATATTATATTATATATATAGTATATATATATATAGTATATATATAATATATATATATATAATATATATATATATATATATATATATGATATATATATACTTAAACGGGACCATTCAATTTAGGCTGTCATTTTCGGCCATACTCCTTACAAAATAATAAGTGGGTGTGGCCTAATAAATGTACGTACTGAAATCTGCTATTAAAATATCACTAGCTATTAAAATAATATACTTTTGTACTAATATGTATATAATTTATGAAATGATACGATATATTAGTACCCTTAGCATAAAAGTTATCTAAAATATTAAAATCTTTTGGCAATATCATTTCCGACACGTGATTTGTTATAAAGTTTGTTTTTGTAAAAATATCCTCCGCGCCCGCCCGTTTAGTAATTCCCGATATCGATCGAGAATTTAACACGGCGCCTGAACTGTGAGTTTACATGACGTAGAAGTGCGCAAACGGGCTCTGGAAACGATGCATGTGCGCCTGTGTGCCCGCCCGGGCTGCAGTCGGGCTTCTGGAAACGCAGCTTTTATCCTCAGTATCGAATCGACGATATATATAGATATATATATATATTTTTTTTACTTTAGAAATTTTGAGCAGTTTTCTTTTATCATAACATTTAAGCAAAATGTGTGTATTTTTCAGGCGCGTTTGGATGATGGGTACATTTTTTCGGACTCAGGAAGTCAGGAGTAATAGGGAAGGAGGTCAGATAATTATAGGCCTACAAGAGAAAAGCTGCGTTTCCCGAGCCCGAAGTGCCAGCCCGTATGCAAAATCGACTCGGAAACGCTTCGAATTGAAAAAAAATTACAAAAACCAATCAGAGAACAGGAAATTTGAGTACCTGGAAACGGCCGAGCACGCCCGTTGGATCAGCTGACAATTGTAAACAATACTTTTATACTTATATGTATCTATTTTATGAAATGATACGATATATTAGTATCCTTAATATAAAAGTTAACTAAAATATTAAAAAACTTTTGGCAAGCCATTTCCGACACATGTTTTGTAAAGAAATTTGTTTGTAAACAAAGTATCCTTCCGCAGCCCGCCCGTTTATTAATTCCCGAAATCGAGGATTTAACAACGGGCGCCTGACTGTGACGTTTACGTGATGTAGAAGTGCGCAAACGGGCTCGGGAAACGATGCATATGCGCCTGTGTGCCAGCCCGGGCTGCAGTCGGGCTTCGGGAAACGCAGCTACAAATTGTAGAGGCCTATAGGGGAAGAACAATTTTCATGAAATATACCTATTGCGTATTTTACTTTTCAAATTAGATATTTATAAAAAGTAATGAAAGTATCCTATATAATACAGGACAATACTAGTTTTGATATTAAGGTTAAATCTTTAATTAAATTTTAATTTAATCTGAAATTAGAAATGTTTAAGTTTATATGTGAAGATTTTCCACTTTACTCGAAGCTTTATTCCCTATGTAAAATCACCTCCACTGCTAATTCAGGGCCATGATTAGTGTTTACTTTAAAAAGGTTATATATATATATATATATATATATATTGTACTATATTTGAATCAGTTTATATATATAATATAATATATATATATATATATATATATTATACTAATATATATATATATATATATATATATATATATTATATATATATTATATATATTATATTATATATATATATATATATATATATATGAGTCTATAGTCTACGTTCATTGACGCAGGTCGCGTTCAATTCGAGTGCCTGTTAGGAAAACTTATATTAAAGTCTGTTATTGTGTCATTACTACAAAGTTCAGTTACTTGTGAGTTCCATCGATTGTATTGTGACAAAGTATACAAAATAAATGCTCTTTCATACAGCTGTGATCCAGCTTTTCTAAGAATAAATTGAAACTATTCTAAATGATTTATCAGAAATAATAAATCATATTTGTTTATTAATACTTAATCTCACGCAAAGATTGAGAACCCGTCAAGTTAGTATCTATTGTATCCAGTGACATTGCAAGATGTTTATTGTTTATTAATATTGCTTCGATCTATTGTATAAATTGTGTACGAACTCTGTGAAGAATCACATCATTTCCTATATTGTTGACATATATCAAGCTACAGGTAAACTCGTATCGTAGACTGAGAACAATAATGCTCAAATTTAACCCTTAGCATATGAACGTGAAATATAATTGAAACTAATTGTTATAACTAGTTATCATACAAGATATTTTTTTACGGAATGTCTTTTATATGAGAATTAATGTTCATAAAAGGCGACCATAATTATTCTTCAAGACATTCTTCAATATTCCATACAATCTTCCAAGATTTTCATCGAAGAAGAAGTCCAATATTCTAAGTGCTCAGTGGCCATTTTGGAGAAAATTCATTTCTCAGCAGCGATTGACATTTACGACGTCAATCTTTCTTTGCAAGAAGGAAATCATAGATCTGTGGATGTCTGCCAATATTTATGTATGTGTGAAATTAGGTTGAGTATCCTATATATGAGATATATTTTCAAACAGAAAAAGTTGGCTTGGTAGGAAACTTTGTTCTTCTGGAGAAAATCTGCTGGACAAAAACGATTTGAGTTGAGATATATTCCATATCCTACAAGGAGTGATATTCGGGAGCATTTATATTAGTTTTGATTATTTAAGTTATTCATTTATTCTTGACATTCCTTTTTATTTGTATATATATATATATATGTAAATGTGTATGGGCAAATGTGTATGGGCAAATGTGTGTGTGTATATGTGGGGGATTTTGGAGAATTTTAATTGATTGAATAAAGATTTTATTAGAATAAAGTTTTAACGGGTGTGTAATTTTAAAGGTGAGGGGAAGGGAGAGGGAGAGATAGAGTGTAGGTTTTAACCTTTTTATATTATATTTTTAACTTTTTTAGGTATTATTATTGTGCGTATTTTTGGTGAGACGGGGTGTGGCCCTAGGTGTGGAATTACCTAGGGGGGAGTCCACAAAGCGTGCAGCCTGAGGGAGTATATATATATTATAGAAAAAAAATAAAAAAAAAAAAAAAAAAAAAAAAAAGGATAAAGTCATGCAGGGAGGAGAGAGGTAATAGGGGGGATGTATTGATGTGAGGGGTAAACGAGGATTTGAAGAGGGAGGAATGGGGTTAATGTTCGAAGAAAAAAGGTTGATGTGCTAGGGGTAACAGAAACTAAGCTGAAGGGAAAGAGGGAGATTGATTTTGGAAAATACAAGGGAATGATATCAGGGTGGAACGACGAGAGTGAGGGCGAGGGAAGGGGTGGCATAGTTATGAGGAACAGAGGTGTGGGATTAGTAAAGTTGTGCAGTCAGGTGAGTTCGAGGATAATGTTGGTAAAAGTGAAATTCGGGGGGGAAATGATGGATTTTTATATGCTGCAATGCACCAGTGATGGAGCGGGGAGAGGAGAGAGAAAAGTTTTTGGAGGTGGAGTTGAATGAGTTGTTGGGAAATTTTGGGGAAATGATAAAAATGTTGTCTCTTTGGGGGATTGAAATGCAGGAGTTGGGAAGGGAGGGAAGGTGGGAAGAATAGTAGTACCATTTGGATGGTAGTGGAAGGTAATTTAATGGAGGAAAGGCCTGTTAGAGTTGTGTGGTTGAAAGAGAATGATAGTGCGGGAATACATGGTTTTAAAAAAGTGAAAATCATAAGTATTCATGGAAGAGTGAGATAACGGGTGGGGGAGGGCGGTACTGGATTATGTGTTTGTAAATGGGAAGGATAGAGGTAGATTACTAGATGTAAATGTATTAGAAGGGCGGGGAGGGGGATATCGGATCACTTATTTGGTGGTTGCTAGGATAAGGGTGGGAGGAGAGGTGACGGTTAGGGAAAGGGGAGAAAAGAGGAGAGGAGAAGTGATAAAGGTGGAAAAATTGGAGGAGACAGTGTGTAAGAGGGAGTTTAGGAGAGGTATGGAGGAAAGGTGGAGGGAGGGACGTGAGAGGACGGGAATTGGGAGCGTGGAGGGGGAGTGAGATGAGATTAAAAGAGCAGTATGTTGAAGAGGCTAGGGAAGGGTATGTGAGTGAAAAGAGGTGGGGGCAAGTAGAAGGAAATGGGAGTGAATGGTGGAGTGAGGAGGTGAATAGGAGGTGGTGAAAAGGAAAAAAGGAGCTTATGTGAAATGGTTGGGAAGTAGGATGAGAGAAAGCTGGGAGGGAATATAGAGGGTTAGAGTGGAAAGCAAAGAGGGCGGTAGGAGGGAGAAGAGAAGGAGCAAAGATGAATGGCTGTAGAAAAGTGACGGAAATATTTGAATCAGGGAAGCAAGATGTTCTGGAAAGAAGTGAATAAAATAAGAAGAAGAGGACAAAACTGGTGTTGGGGTGGAGAGATTAAGGAGGAGATGGGGATGTGGATAGAGGAGAGGATAGGGGTGGGAAGGAGGTGGGAGGAGCATTTTTTCAGGGATTATTGAATGAAGTGCGGAGGGGGAGGGGAGGAAGTTTTGCAAGAGGTGAGAATGGGGAGTGGACTGGGAGGGAGGGGGAGGATGAAATACAAATGAAGGAAATTTTGATTAGGGCCTTGAATAAAGGAAAAAAAAGGAAGTCCGCAAGGTCTGGTATGGCTGTGAGACATGGAAATGTTGCAGGAAAGGAGGTATAGGGGTGAAGGACATGGCTGTATAGGTTATATTAATAATATGTTGGAGGAGTGGTGAGGTACCACAGGATTGGGAGGATGGATGTTTGGTTCCCATGTATAAGGGGAAAGGGATAGGATGGACATGTGGGGAATTATAGAGTATATGTCTTTTAAGTGTTGGCTAGGAAAGTATAGGAGAATACTGATGAGAGAGTGAGAGGTTTAACGGAGGGAGAATGAGGGAAGAACAAGGAGTTAGGGGGGGAAGAGGGTGTGTGGACCAAGTGTTTACACTAAAAGATGCTTGTGGAGAAAAGTATAGAGAGGAAAGGAAAGTGTATGGGTGTTTTTTAGATTTAGAGAAAGCTTATGATAGAGTGAAGAGGGGTGAATTGTGGAGGGTGTTGGAGGAAAATGGAGTGGGGGTAAATTAGGTAAAGGTATTAGGGGCCTTTTATAGGAATATTAGAATGTGTGTGAGAGTGTCAGGAGGGAGAGTGAAATGTTTGGGGTGGTGAGAGGTTTGAGGCAGGGGTGTGTAAATGTCGCCGTGGCTATTCCATTTGTTTATGGAGAGTGTTTGGAGAGGAATGGAGGGAGGGGCGAGGGGTGGAATTGATGAATGGGATTGATGAAGGGAAGTGAACATGATATTGTTTGCGGACGATACAGCCCTAGTGGCGAAGAACGCGGGAAGGGGTGAGGTATTTGGTGAGGGAGTTTGAGAGAACTAGTGTGACAAAAGGGGCTTAACAATAAATCCAGGGGTATAAGAGTAAGTGGTAGTATTTGAGAGGAGGAAAGAGAGAGGGGAGGTGGTATGGAGTTAGAGTTAGGGGTGTAGTACTTGGAAGAAGTAAAGATTTTAAGAGATATTTAGGGATGGGTTTGGGTAAGGGGGGAGGATGAAGGAGTAGATAGAACATAGAGTAGGAGAAGGGATGAGAAGCTTTAAGTGGTCTGAGAGAATTATGGAAAGGGGGGATTTATCACAGAAAGTTAAGTTAAGATAAGTATGTTTGAAAAATTTGTGTACCAGCGGTGTTGTATGGGTGTGAAGTGGGGGTGATTGCCAGGGTTCTAGGAAGGAAAGTTGGAAGTATTTGAGGATGAAGAGGGTTCGGAGCGGTTTGTGGGGTTAGTCAGAAGGGAGCAGGATTAGGAATAGGGTGGTGAGGGAGAGATGTGATTGGAGGAATTGGTTGGTTGGGAAGAGCGGAGAAGGGAATTTTAAGATGGTATGGGCATCTAGTGAGAATGGAGGAACAGAGAGTGGTTAGGAGGGTTTGGGAGGCGGAGGGGATAGGAAGGAGAGGAAGGGGAGACCAAGAAGGAGGTGGATGGATGGAATAAAGGAGATGCTGGAGAAGGGAGGGATGAGGGAGGAAGAGGGTAGGGTGTTGGCGAGGGATAGAGTGGGGTGGAGGAGGTGGGTGAGTGCGAGATGAGGGGAGGTGTGAGTGAGAGAGGCTGTACGTACCACTACCCCGCTCAAGCGGGAAAAAGTGCAGTAAATAAATAAATATAATAAATATGATATATATATATATTATATATATATATATATATAGGATATCCCGTATTTATATATATATATATATATTATATATATATATATACTATTATATATAATATATATATATAATGATATTATATATATATAAACTACTACCTTTTAACGTGCTTTACCCTTATTAGAAGCGTAACACGGGGCGGACCAGCAGGAAATCGAAACTTTAAGGCCGCTATCCCCAAACCAGTGCCACCAAACTTGCTCGCAGTGGGTTTTAATTCTTGCCCGCCAGGTAGATAAAACTCAACTGCTTACGCGGAGGATTTGAACCAGCGTCCCTCTCGTATTGAGAGTCGGCGGCTCAGCCTCTGGCCACGAGGTGTCTCATGATATATATATATATATATAATATTATTATAATATTCAATATATATAATATATAATAATATTAGTATTATTATAATATATATATATATATATATTATATATATATATTATATAATATAATACCGTATATATATATATTATATATATATAATACTTTAGTATGTGTACCCCGTGTTCTATATATAGTATATATATATTATATAATATATATATCTAGTATATCGTATATACTACTATTATATATTTATATATATATATATATGACTATATATTATATTACTTACAGGCAAAAGGCGTTTTCCACAAGATTGATTCCCTGAAAATAATGTAAAAATTTATAAACACTTGCAAATAACATTAAAGAGCTCTCTCTCGTCTCTCTCTTATATTATATATATATATTATATATATATAATATTATACCATATATAATATATATATATAGTATATAATTATATACTAAATATACTAATATATCATATATTATATACTATATATATATATATATATATATATATATATATATTATAATACATATATATACTATATATAGCGTTATAAACTCTTATCTCCAGATTTGGGCGAGGTGGAGGTGCCGTAGCAATACACCAGAACAAAAAAGGTGAAGAAGAACATGACGCAAGTCACATTCCTTTATTAACACAATATTCTTTTCTTCAGTCTCCAAGCCGGTCGATTCCCAGCACACTCACCACTATACATCCGCTTAACAACCATCATCCATCCTTTTCATATGATTAAACCATCTTGAATGTTTTCTTGCTTATTCTCTCATTTACGACTTCTTCCCACCACACAACTCCCTGATGCGTTAATTATTCATTTTACCAATTCTTCTCACTCATGACACGCCCCTTGGATTGTCTATCAGCACACATTGTACCTTAGATCTATACCTCTTATTATATTATAGACCATAGTTTCACAGCTATACATTAACACAGGTAACAACATACCTCATGAAAAACCCTAGCGCACTCAAGACTTAGCGCTTTGCATCCACCAAGGAATTAATTGACCAGCCACCTTCCTACCATTCACAACTTTCCCACTACACTCTGCATCATCCGTTCCGCTTTCATCCAACATATATCCTACATATAACTCAGATACTTGTTCCAGTTGCTCATCATCTAGCATGGCTTCACACAGGGGACTCTCTTTACTCACCACCATAACCTTACCCATATCTACATTATCTTTCAAACCCCTCCTTTTACACACCACCTGCAAACCCCTCTTACCAATCCTCTCACTTTCAATTCACCACACAAAACCAAATCATCTGAAGACGAATAATTAAAGCAGCACCCTCCACTCTCTTCCATTCTATATCATTCTAACACCTTCCCCTGCCACCCCTACCTCTAATTCTATCATAACCCTAAAGTGATTTGGTCATTTAGGAAGGTTGGTTGGCAGTAGATTGGTTAAGTGGTTGTTTAGTGGTGAGTGTCTGAATGAAAGGAATGTGAATCTAGCACAAGCGAGAAGAATTATGCATAATTAGAGTAACTCGTAATTTTGAGGGGTATGGTTGTGGAATGGCCCAGGAAATGGACCATGAGATTAACAAAATACCACAGTGAGGGTCTTTTACAGTGTTGTTAAGCTCAAGGGCAGAATTTGGGTGAGAAGTTGAGATTAAAATGTTTGCGGTGAACCACAGGGTGTATTTTTTTGTATGTATTGTTGTAATGTTGTATTGCTTTGTTAAGAGATGGCAAGTCACTTATTTGGAAGGATTACAGATATTGTTTAATGAGGTCAGTGAAAGCTTGCCAGTTCGTTTTTCCTCTAATTTCTTTCATAGACTCCCCATACCATACACC
>JABUQX010047713.1:15000-55214 GCA_015478945.1 Trachelipus rathkii | reverse complement strand
TGTAAAGGATTTAGAAAGTTAGATATAAAGAGAAAGAAAAAAAAAATGTGTTTTTATATATTTTAAAGATAGTCTATTGCCTACAACTTTTGAATAAAATTACATGACTTTAAAACTTTTTGCATTATGTCTTCCACTCACCTCTTATTATACTTATTATTTTTCAGAGTAAGCAATAAATGGAATGATGAAAAAGCAAATATAATTTTTTTATTATAGTTTTGCGGATATATTAAATCTATTTCGTGTAAAGCAAATGTATTTTTAAGGGCAGAAGCAAATATTTATTGATTATATCCTTCGAGCGAAACATATCGCTTCATTTTAATTTTCAGTGTCAAAAAAGAAAAAACAAAAAAACGGTTTATTTAGTGGTTGTACGGTAAGTAGGTTGCTATTAATTTTTGAAAAGATTATTTCTTTGTACTTATGAAAACTGTATATTTTAATATGTTAATATAACTTATATTTATTATATATATTTACTAATAATAATTTTAGTTTTATATAAGATTATAAACTGCTATTTTATATATATACTGTAATATATATATATATATATATAATATTATATTATTTAAATTATATATAATAATATATATATATATATAATTATATATTAATATATTATATAATAGATATATATATATATATGATATATATATTATAATATAAAATATATATATAATATTAAATTTAATATATATAATTATATATAATAGTATTATAATATATATATATTATTATATAATTAATATATATATATAATAAGGCTGTATTACTTTAACAAATAAAAAATAAACCAATGATAACAGAATATTTGTTACATAAAACAACCCATTGCTGTATATATCTCGGTTATAAATATGAGGATCTTAAATACGAAATAAATATATTAGGAAAATAGCGTGATCGTTATTAATCGATCTAGTATGTATGTATATGAAAAATTTGAATTATATAATGTGTGTTTTATAGTAGAGTTACATTATTATATTATCGACTTTGGAAATTTTTCCGATCTTATCATATTCTCCGAAAATTTCCAAATGTTATCAGACATTTCTTAGATAGGAACTAGCAAAAACGGATCTATTCGACTTTTCCGATACAAATGGTTTAATAGCGAGACTTACAAACTGAACAATAAGTTATTAATTCAAAAATTATGGTCTACCATTAAAAATGTTTATGTGTTAAAATTTTAACAATGTTATTAAAATCATGAAAAATGTGAAAATTCCTCGATTGGGATCCGCGAACGTCTCTGTTAGAGAATGCTATCCCAGCTAAAACTCTACAAAGAATTTCCAATTGTAAGAAGATTGGCTATTTATTTGGACTGGTGAGCTAAAGTCGCAGACCCGAGATATCACGCGCATGATCCTTCGCGCAAGAACCCTTGAGCTTGAGTCTCCACGTGAGTATTTTGCATAATACAACACGCCGACTATGAGTAACCATATATGAATAACAAAGAAATTAGCCGAAGTTATATATATATGCCCAAACTATGAGAAATATGCGAGACAACACGACGAGTCTGCCCACACACACACATCGACATCACTACTGAGCCACCAGCACACATAATACAACACCACCATCTACTATCCACACAACACACTTAGCTAGTCTCTAATTGATGTATGTGTAGCTCATATGGCCCTTTTGTCAGGGGGGTCCGAACACTGCCGCCCCCACAAAATAGATACACTGTAGTTAACACAGATAAAAGAAAAACGGTACTCTACATCTTTATGTGTATACCTCATATAACAGAGAGGAAATAAAGAGTGTCCATATTTTTAACAGTAGGACACTGCTCGAAATTATAATCAAAATTTACAGAAAATATCTACGTAATTGCAGTGGATTTAAATTATAAATGCAGATTATTGCCAAATGCATTACTCGTATTTGAGAATAGTGACTTGTATTGAAGAAGTGTGCAAAGCAAAGGAGGTTTGGAAGCTGAAAATATATACATATAAAGGATATGATGTTCCTATTTGATACCTTTACAGTGATTATACATTATGAAAGATGAGCATAAGTCGGTATAAGCGCGATGTGCTCACGGTAATCTATAAGTATCATACGAGTAGGTGGTGCATAAGAATATGTTTGACGTCACGTCGGTCACACGACCGAGTTCCTGGCCGAGCACTCGTTTAACTTTCTCTACAACGTGATTTCTGGAAGATCCAGTGAAGTGCTGGACAAGTTCTAACATATCAAATAGAGAAGCTCTCAACCGTCTCGTTGTCGATAGGTTAACGTCTATCCCACTATAGTACGATTGAGAGGGTATAAAAGAGAGATATGAGATGAAGGGGAGTTGAGTGCCGGAATGGGTTGAATATAAACGACATTGGTGTAGGACACCTACCGAGATGGAGTGTATGGTAGCGACCCGGCCCGACCACCTGTTTCTAAGATGACCTGCAGAGGCAGATGGAGATATAATGCGAGTAATGTCATGAGGAGAAATATACCGCGAGAGGGGAGAAATATGAGAGGATATCGGAGTTAGGGTAGATAATAATCGATAACTGGCTGAGATCGCATATCCCCTGGGATTATGAGCTAATCTAATCAGAGACGTATCTTTACCAGAGGAGATTGAGGAGTATGAAGTCAGAATGAGTGGTAACCCCGTTAGCTATCCGCATTTGTATGCATAGTATGAGGCACAGACACTCGAACGAATCTATATACATTCGACTATGAAGACCTTACCTGCAGCAGCATCTCCAAACTTCGAATTGGATAGAGCGTGAGTTGTGTATGTGATGAAAGATAATCAGAGTCAATGTTCGGTGATACTATAGTTCTTCCTTGCGAGATTGGCTAAGTCGTGCATATTCAGACCATTTGAGTACGCGCTTATATCTGAGAAAAGGTTGTGAACGAAGCTGGATGACTAGAACAACGCGTTATTTATTATATATCGCGTTTGAGCCCTGAGTTTCCTATTACGCTCTTCGTTTAACTCTTCGGTATTTTTCATCGAGAAACGGACATAGTGCTCACGGCGTGGAGTGTGTTTTTAAGACCTCTTGAGTTCCCAATTAGGAGTCTTCGGTAGTTAAGAGAAGAATAGCGGCTGGAAATTAGGATATCCTAAGGTAGTTTAGTGCCGAGCACAGTATATGTGGCTGTCTACCGCTATAGGTAGCGTCACACCGCAAGACCACTCTCTGCCAGATCTCTGCTAACAACCGACCAGGTATTATCGGAGTGCGATCACAAATCTGAATCAGAACACGAAGTAACCTAGTGTTAGTATTTTTTAAAAAATAGTGAATACCAATTCTTAAATATTTTGGTTGAATATCTTGATTTTAGATTATTCGATCTGTAATGTCCACGATTAAGACACAAAAAATATTTAGGTAAAGAATTGCGTTATATATCGATGTCTGATGTCTCCTTCAACTCTTGTAACCTAGAATACGGTAAATTACAGGTTTCTGTCAACTGTACCATAGAATAGCTCTGTAATTCATTATAATCTTTTATATTCATCATTGAGTCAGTATAAGAATATGTATCGAAATAACTTGACAAATTTCGTTTAAAAAGTTATTGTAACATTTGAAAGTAGATAACACCAGGCGTGTCTTGAAGGCTATCCTTAAATTTTTTGTATCAAATGAGTGTTCGTGCAATTACCAATATCTCCTCACCATCAACTCACCTCAACCTTGACTGCGGAGTTCCGGGCCATATTTACTCAGTAATACATACGGGAACACAAAAGAGCATACTCACATCCAGTTATACTCTAACAACCGGCTACACATTCACTCACAGGAACTTATCATATGCACATACAAGTATCATTTATTATATTAAGTCCGCAAAACTATATTTACAGAGACGATTTATAATAGTTATAAGACATACTTAAAAATGCTAAGCAGGTGCCAGAAATTAACAAAGAAATCATGAGCTAAATATCTGGCCAATACAGATCATAATTTAATATTCTTACTTTATATCTTAAACACGTTATTAGATAGAAGTATTCAATTTTTTAGCTAGTGTCAAACAAAAATGGGTAATATAAATATATAATTTATATATATATTTATTTTTAGGTTTTCTGAAATTGCTACCCACACATGTAAGTAAAAAATTTTTTTCAATTAGAATTAAAGTAATAATTATTTATAGAACATATTTATATATATATATTATTTATACTATTATTATTATATATATTTTATATTATTAGTTATATATATAAAAATAAGTTAATTATAATATTTTATATTATTTTTAATTTCTTTACCTTAAATTTGAGATTGTTACACATAAATGCCCATAATATTTTTACATTATTACTAGAATTACTTTATAATTTCTGTTAAGTATTTTATTAAGTTTTATTAATAGTTACCAGTTAAATTTAAATATATCAAGAATAAATATATATATATCAATTCTTTTCTATTAGAACCTTAATACTCAAAATATTATTATTATTATCTATTTTAAAATTTAACCTTTATTTTTTTTATACATATATTTTAATTATATTTTATTCATATATATAATATATATTATAAAATAATTATGACTATATAAAAAACCGCATTCATATACCACTATGGGCATATAGCTGAGGCAATATCTCGTTCTTCTATAGGCAGAGGGCATTAATTTGTTTAAGGTAGATTGGAAAGAGGACTTTTTAAGCCTAGGGTAATGAACAGAAAATCAAACTCAAAAGTATATATAGATATCTTTATATTATTATCCTTATTTGGATCTAAATAATTTAAATCAACCAAATTTAAAGAGTTCTATTAAAATCCCGATAAACAAAAGAATTTTTCTATGGAGGTTTATAAGCCTGTGAGGCCTGATGCTCTATATATATATTATAATTATAAGAAATATTATTATTTATAAAAATTACCGATATATCCTTTAAGTATATTAATAGTATTATAAAGGCAAAAACTGAAAAAAAAATGGTTTTTTATTTATATATATAATATTATATATATATATAATATAATATGTATAAAAAGGAATATACTATATATTAATATTTATTAATATTACATATATGCTTTAGTTGAAATTTTTTTTTTGCCCAGGCGAATGGATATGAGGTTTAAAGGCCTCTATGTTAATATATTAATATATAGTAGTTAATATATATATAATATATTATATATAATGATATTAATATATATATATATATAATATATATATATAGTAATATATAATATATTATATATTATAATATTATATTATAGATATATTAATATAATATACTATATAATATATTAATATTATATATATATATTAATAATAATATATATATATATATTAAATATATATATATATATATATAATATATATTACATATATATAATATATAATATATATTATAGAGGATCATGTAAATTTGTATACGCGTCAAAAGTTAAAGAACGCAATATACGGGAATTTTTTCAAATTGGAATATGAAAAATTTAAAGTAGGGAAAAAATTTATTTAACTTAAAAATAAGGCTTACTCTTACCGTCAGTCTTGTAGACTTCTCAAACCATAAAGGATAAATAAATTAATAATAATATATTATTAATAATATAAATATATATATATAATATATATATAATTAATATATTATATTATATATATATTAATATTATTATAATATATATAATATATTTAATATAATATATATTTAATATATATATTTTAATATATTTATATATTATATATATTTATATATATTTTAAATTATATATATATAATAATATTATATATATAATATAATAATTATACTATATATATAATATATATATATATTATATATTAAATATGATATATATATATACCATAATTATATATATTATATATATATTATAATATATATATATATATAATATAATTAATTATATTATATTAATATATATAATATATATATATATATATTATATAATTATATATAATAATTAATATTATATATATAATATATATATATATATATATATATATAATATATATATATATATATATATATAAATTATAATAATATAATATATTATCATATATTATATATATATATATTATATTTATAAATATATTATATATATGATATGATAATTTAATATTATATTATATATATATAATATATAAATATATATATATATATATATATATATATTATATAATATATATTATATATATATTATATATATATATATAATATATATTAATATATAATTAAGTATACAAATAATAGTAGTTGGCGTATAATGTAAAGTAAATATATTATGAGCTGAGATCTGCTTATAGATTATAGATAATAGGTGATGGTGAGCTTTTATCTGATAGCTGATGAAATGAATGTGATTGAGTAGTAGTTTAGGATTAGTGAGTAAGTTATACTACTTTCTAGAATAATCTTGCAATAACATAGGCTATCATTAAATTGAAGAGATGATAGTGAATTTTTGTGGGTTTGATGATGCTACTAAAGTGAGTGAAGGAATAAGTATTTTCCGGATGAGTTCATTAAAGAAAGGAGGAGGTAATGTAGGTATGAGAGTATAGTAAGTAAAAGTAGTTGAAGCATGGTAAAATCTGCAGTTATATAAGTAATAGTAATAAATTTACATAGTTATGAGTGGCGTGGAAATGAGTGAGTTGCAAAATATTGTGGAGGCCGGTGAGAGCTCTATGCGTGAAGAAATGTTATTTAGAGAGGTTAGATATTGTAGAAGGTTGAGAGGATTTTTAAGCGCAAAGAAGCGTTGTGATGTAGTGTAGAGGGAAGGGAGGTTTGAAAGGTCAACGTATATGATAGAGTAAGAAGGTCCGGAGTAGGTGGATGTGTTAGAGGACAGGTTGCCACTGTGTGAAGTTAAGTCGCATGGTAATATAGAATGGTGTGCGATGACGTGGGAGAGCGAGAGTATCTGAGTTTAAAATTCTATAGCGATGTATATGTCCACTATGTATATAGAATATGGTATAGGAGCGAGAATGATGCAGGAGGGATGCATGTATTGGATGAGAGGTGTTGGTGGAGAAATTTTTAAGATAGTAAGGAAAAGGTGGCGGTGGAATATTCTGGTTTACAGATCAATTGAGTGAGTCAAGGTGAGTTGTTGCATGAAGGCTGATTGGTGAAGACAAGGTGCGTTTAGGAGCATTTAGAAGCGGTAGAGGGGATGTGTGGATCATAGAGGGCTTTTATAACCTATTGATAAGGCATAATGTATAGGACTGAAGATTGGAGATTATGTAGTGAGTAGCGTAGTTAGAAGGAGGCTATATGTGAAAAAATAATGTAGTTTGTTGTTATGGTTGATGCAACGATCGTTGATAGATACAATTATTCTAGAGAGATGTAACTCAGTCATTGTGAGCGAGAAGGACGTCTTATGTGGTGTGCGAGAGATGAGACTATATATGCATAAAAATGATAATGATGTGTTTTCAATAGCAGGTAAAGCATAAATGCTTTTGCAGTGTGATTACTGATGATGGAAGGTCGTGAAGTAGTAAGAGGAAGTTATAATTGAATACAAAATAAATGAATGCAGACAGATAATTAATCGTTGAGTATGGTTGGTCATGTGGAAGGGATGGTAGGATAGTCCGAGTGGAATTGGCGATTTAGAGCGGTATTGAGTAGAACTGAGAGCTGGTGACAGAGATGTGTTCTGATCCATAATACGTACAGACTCTGGATATAAAGTCTCGAAGATTTGTTTTGAAGTCTAAAGAGAGGTGATGATCCTTATAGGAGAGTGGAAAGAATTAAGTAGAAGGGTTAGGGCAGAGGCGAGATAAAAAGGTTGTCACATAATGAGAGGATGGTGTGTTATATGGTGAGATGAATATTTTGTGAGAGAGATGGAAGAGTAATGGTTGGTAGGTGGCCCACTGTCCCCATAAGCACAATATCGATGCATAGATATCCGCAACTACTATTTGATATATCGATGATGTTGCAATAAAAGTTGTGAAGAGGGAGTTTTTAGGAGCAGAAATTAGTAACTGAGGACTGCATATCAGGCTCTCAACTAATATGAAGTGGGTTGATAAAAGAGGAACAGGGGAAGGGAGCTTGGGTGGGCTTACGTTATATCGAACTTTATGCGTAGATCGTCAGATAAGTGTCTACAGCTACGTGTTTCTGTTTCCAGAGCATTGCGTTTATTCGCAGATACGTGACATATGAGCGCCCCAGTTCTTTGCGTCGGTAGTGCGAAGGATGTTGATGTATGATTAGATGGTATTAAGCATACATAGGAACGAAAGGTGTTCTGTAATTTATACACAATAATAGGTATATTATATATAGTTATGCGATGAAAAGTAGGAACGGATGTAAATGATACTAAGGACTTATAGTAGTAATAAGTTGTAGTGAAAATGGCAGGAATTAGTAGTATCAGTCTAGGAGCTAAATCACAAATTACTTATTTATTGATTAGGTAAGGATAAAAGGGTACTATAAGTATTGAGTTATATGATAATAGGGTCTTATTGTAACACTGTAAGAAGGATAATGTTAGTTTACCTTGTAGTTTATAAAAGTATAATGGTAATGGTTAACTAATGATGATGAACATATTATGGTCTGGAATTAAGAGGAATTATTAAGTTTATACATTAAATAAAGTAATGTATCAGATGGACAATCTTAGGAAACGTGTAAGTCGATATGAGATATTTATATAAAATGTAGAATAATGAATATAATTATGAGAGTTGTTAGTGGTGTATGATTAAAAAGATAGGATAAAATTAAGAGAAATAATAAATGAATGATTTAACATTGAGTGATTGTCATGTAGAATAATAAGGATGTGATGATAGTCGGTTTTTATTAAGCGTGAAATTATGTTATAGTGAGTTGGAGTGAAGTGTGCTGTGGAGGAATAATATAAATCGACCGGCTGGAGGACTGTAAGAAAAAAGTTGGTTGAGTCCAGTAAAGGTTAATGCCTGTAGTTAGAGAGAGAAATGAGTGAGTTGGGAAAGAGAACTAGAAGTTAAGATAAAGGTTCATAATTAAGAATGAAAATTCGGGTTTTGTGAGTAGGAGAAAATAATGTGGGCCTACTGACATAAATGAGCCTTGATGAAGTTATTGCTATTGTGATATAGGTGGGAGTGGTAGATGGTTTTAGGATTAAGAAGAGTGGTTTAGCGGTATTTATATAGATAAATCACAAGTGATGTACTCAACTAAATGGCAATGTCTTACAGGTTAATTATTTATGATGAAGAAGTGGTAGTTCTTCCATATAGGGTTCATAATGCTTATGATGAATATTAGTAAGGTATATTAACTATATAGTTTCCTCATATACCTTTATATATATATATATTATATATAATAATGATTTATAGACAAGTACATTTAATAGTAAGTTTTCTAAGATTTGTACATGAATAGATATCATTAAAAAATATAAGGCAATAGTGGAATGTCTTCCCTACATATAATAATATTCATAATTATAATTAGTATTACATATTATATATTATTTTCCCCCTTTATACCCACCAATGGAACGAAGCGCTTCCCCAATGGACCTTAATCAAAATCTTTTTATTATCTTTATTTCGTCGCCTTTTAACGGGGAGCTTTATGAACATGCTCTCAAACATAATTGTGAACATAGTGAATGTAAATTGTCAACATTTGCGATCATGATTGTGAACAGATATGAAAATTCATAAGTGGTCAAGATGATTGTCTTTCGTAGAGAGACTAAGAATTAAACATGCCATAACGTCTCGCATGCGACGACACCTCATAGGAAATCAAACAGAATACGTCTCTCGAAAAAGAAAGACAAGGAAAATGCTCTCACAGATATGCATATACATCCCTGTATATGATTTAGCTTTTTATTTAGTTTATGTCCTAGTCTTATTAGCTAAGCGTGCAGACTCAAGTACATACAAAAGAGTTCTAATATTCGCGCGTTATATGCAAAGAACAGTTACTTGACTATTTCACGCACGTCAGCGCTAATCTTGCGTTAGAGACAATACAAAGAAAGTATTGTTCTCCTCGCGGTTTTAGTGTTATAAGAGCTATATTTAGATAGAGAGGCATTTGAAGTTGATTAGGAATCGTTTTCTGTAGAAAGACAATTTCTCAGAGGGAATGATACAAGTCTACAATAATATTTTACATCTATTTTTATAATACAGTAGACACTTAAATAAATTCTTCTTTAAGTATAGATGCAGACTAGATTCGTGAGTAAGAAACCAGGGGTCAATAGATAATTAGAAAATTTAATAAAAAGTGAAAATCATTGCCGTCTATATTTGAAATGTATATAAAAATTAGCATTTCAGTTCAGCCAATCAAGGTGATTAGTTAAATTTTGGTAATATTGGATTTATGTCCACAGGAAGTGTTTAGTAAGATATGAGACATCGATATTGCAACATTATTAAGAATAGATCACATTTTGGATTAATAGGTTATTATATATATTTGATATTTATAATGTTTTTTTTTTTTGTAACATATTATATATATTTATTATTTATAGTATTAGCCATATAAATTATTTAGTTACGGGTTTTTTAATTCTGGGTAATTGTAGAGTATCACTGCATGTTAATCATATAAATGATTATTAATAATACATGTAGTGTGGTTGGCGTGTACTATATATTATAGCTATAGTTTATGACTTACTCTTATTAGTGTATACTGTATACTATGTAAAGTTATTGACAAAGCCTTAGGTAATGTTATTATTAAGTGGAATATTGCTGATTAGAGTAAGGACATATGTATTTATTAATATTGTTGAGTATATATCATATGTACAGTTATTAGACAAAAGCTCGAGGTAATGCTTAGTGGATATTAGCGTAATGAACATAATTAGTATTGTTTGTGTGAAGAATGTTGGTGTCGTGCAATTTGAATATTTGCATCTTGGATGCACACCTGCGTTGTACTTATAAGATCCTACTCTGGCTCTTACTTATACTGTCTTTTCTTATTTATCGTATGGATTTAGCTTCTTTTAACTGTGTGTTTGAGAGATGCCATTGTGAGAATCTGTTGCGATCCCGTGGAGCTCTAAGGTGGATTTTCTGACTGTAAACTAGTCTCACCTAAAAGCCTAATTATAAGGGGAGTTGTATAGATTAAAGAGTTCGTGTTTTCTAATTTTCGTGACTATGTCTCTCTCAGATCATTCTTCTATTTAAACTTTTCTGCTTCTGCGATCCATATCTCCGAGCACTTTACCCTCCAGTCTGGTGGAGCGTAATCTAGAGGCTCGTTAAGGTAATTGAGTAGAGCCACGATTTACTACTCAATATCCTAATTTCACTGAAATCTTATTTAATTTATCATGCGGAAGAATACATTCGAATCTTCATACCGTCAATATAGCTTTTTTTGCATATGTTTTTGACTTTTTTTCTCCGACTAAGTGCATTTCCTTTCCATCAAATATTACAATCACCAATAACCACAAATTTATATATATAATTAGAATATATATTAAGTATAACAATAATATACATATCCCATAATATATTCCCCACGTTATGTGTAGATCATTTTGTACACACTATAAGTCTCCGACTAACTTTATACTGATTAATATCGTATAATCATGTCAAATGTGTAGTGGATGCGTCAGAGGTCTTAATTATCTCTGAATCAAGTGGTGGCGATTTAGCGAGATCATTGACACACTGCGCACATATATAGACGCAGCCTACTGCTATCTCATACAAATGTGCGTGACCCGTACTGCCACCTGTGTAGACTCAGTCGTACCATCGACTCTAGTAAGAGTATTTGAAAAAATCAATTCTCTAGACAGTTTAACTTAAGACTATTCATTTTACTTATATATAACTGCAAACCTTTATACCTTTTAATCAAACCTCTGTAATACCCCAGATTCAACTTCTTATCCTTTTATTAAATAATAATTATTCCTATCAAATTACCGGTAGTATAAGAGCTTATCACGAACTGATTACTAAAAATGAATTGAAACATCTATAATCTTAATCTTTCTCAGATCGTCTAAATTATATAGTCCTCTTCATTCCCTTATCTATTTTACTGATTATCTCGACTCTTTGTAACTCCTTGAACACTAGGCCCTCTGACTCTATGACACTTCAGTCCTCTGCTCTTATTGTGACTTTTCGTTAATCTTAGCAGTCTATTCTGGGATATATGAAAGCTATATTTTTTATATATAAGGTTTGAATATCTCTTTAATTTTAATATTAAATCATAGTGTAAGAAATTATGGAAACTAATATATATATACTAATAGGTTATATATAGTACTTATAACGTTACCCATCAACTCGTGAATATAACGTGAGAGTTTCGGATCAAAAAATAAAATATTTCACTATGAGTTAAGGCAATCTTAATGATACATTATAAAAATATAGATACGTTCTAAAAATTTGAGATCGAAAAAAATGACTCAGAATTAAAAAAAAAATAAAAAAAATAAAAGCAATTTCATTATCTCAAAAACTATATACTAAATAGTATTACTAAGTCTGAAAATAGGAAATATCATTTTTGGATCCTCTATGAGGTAAAAATGTTTAGTTATTATAGGAATATAGTATTATTAAAGTATAATACCCAAAGGGTGTATATATTATATATATACATAATTAATATATATACTAACATATAATTATATTATATTTTAATATAAAATATACCGTAACCGATGCAGGTATGTTACAGGGTCTCTCCGGCTCTTCGAGGGGATTAACTACGCGTTTTTATATAGGTAGGACTTTTAATATTTCCACTCACACCTCATCCGGTAGTAGTACTAGCAACCCCCGACTACTCTATATCGGTTAATTTGTGGTAGTGTACGCGGGGTGAGTTTACCTTATTACCGCCCCTCCCCTACGGGGTATGTGAAAAAACGTCTATAATATATAACCCTCCCTGATGTTACCCCTGTATTACGGCTCTCGAGCCCCTACTCATATTATGTCATACGTAATTATCCTTTATATCATATTATATTAAATTATATATATTATATTTAATAATTCTAATCTCATACATATAAGGTAAAAAAAAAAAAATATAAAAATATATTAAATATAAAAACAAAGTTAAAAAATAAAATAAATCATTCGTAACCTCTAATATAGTAGAAACATCTATTTATTGATATCATTTAAGATGCTATCCTGATGTAAAATTATATTATTTTGATCCGAGCTCATCCCGTTCCGTGTGTCGGAGTTAAAGTAACTTTTGTCCCATTAAATTATTTATATATGTATTATTTATGGTCATCAATCTATAATTATTATTGAAATTATATAATATATGGAATATAGATATGTGTTGTTATATATTCTTTTTCAATGAGGGTTTGATTCCAATATATACAAGCTACAACTGACTATGTGAACCGTATACCCGTGCACAAATGACAGTATTAAATCAAGTACCATCACAATTATCAAGTCTTGGCAGTTTCAATGTTTCTTCTCTTTGTACTTGGCAAACAGACCGTAAACTTCACCATGTCTTTAAAATTTTATAATCTCTGTAAAGTTTCTAACCAGCCTATATTAATGTAATCTCATATATATGAATAATATTATATTAGATATATTATATATATATATATATATATATATATAAATATAATATATATATTATATAGTGATGAGTTTGCCTATAATATTTTGTACAGCCGTGTATTTATATGCTCTTCCTGTATAATTTGTATCGTACGCAGGTACGTATATTTACACATCTCAGAGATCTATAAAACTTATATCAGAGACACTATTTACACGGACAACTTTGATTTCGACACTGAACAGACATTAACTAGCTCTCTCCGTCTGCCTACTTAATTGCACGTAGTTAAATGTTAAAAGCATTTGATATTAGAACTGAAGTTATTTTTAGTTTGATTTTTAATGTTTATCTCACGTAGATACATGCATTCCAAAAATAAATACATTTGAAATAATCTGTTAATTTATTATTAACATATTTTAAAATTAAATAAACTTTAAAAGAGTTACGCAATGCCAAATATGAATAATATATATATATTTTATAGCCCAAAGTGACCTGATCCCCGTACATTATTGAATAAATTCTCCTTAAAGTACTTAATCTATAATATAGTAAAGTAATAAGAATGTTTTATAAGATATAACCTTAAGCATAATTAATTAGCGTAAATAACATACAAAATATTATTCAATTAATATGTAATTTAAAATTTCATTAATTATTATATTATAATATTATATATATATATATGAATGTCGTTCATCTTTATTATAAGGTGAGCATATCAATTGACAACATAGTCTGAGTAGTTTCCATTCCATTCATTTAGCTCTTCTTAAGAGGATAGAGTTTAGTTTTTCGTCTCAACTCTCTCTAAAGCTACTCTCAACTTACTAGTTTTGCTATACGAATTGTTTGTATTATTCCAACATTTCGTTAGCACATATTACAACGACATTGTTTCTTCTGATTATATTACTCTACAACGAACTCTCATTTTAAGTCGCCAAACCTCCTCCTTTATAGAGTAAAGTGATGCATTGTTTAGACACATATTTTCCTCGATAGTTCTCATTCACATCTTCTGGTGGATGTCGTGTGAGTCCTGGGATGTGATAAGAGAATTCGAGAGTATCAGGTTTTTGCATATAATATTTTTGTAGATGGAAGTCTCGATAAGTTGATTTAATTATCTCAATAGAAAGAGTTGCTAGTCGGTCATTGTATTGTGAGTATAGGTCAGAATAGAAATTATCCTAACTTCTTTGACCTCTCTGGGTGTTAAGTGAGAAGTTCAGTTATATGAAGGTATCTATGTAAGGTATTTTGTATTGGATATATCTTCAATGTTTAGCGGGGCTTCTCAAGTGCCTAATCCTCAGAGAGATTAAAGAGAATTGCATAGGGTCGGGGAGACTATAAGCTAGCCCCGTCGGAATCCCAAACCAGTATCCGAGAGCGTCTTGGATCTCGCGAGTACACCCTGACCAAATATATATAATTTTCAACCAGTCTGCTTCGCTCTTCCCTCCCCTCAAGGTAATATTAATCACTCTTTATATATCTCAGTATTTAATTTAAATAATAAAAAGTAATTGATTTCTCTTCGCGATAATATTTAGTGTTTTCTTGTGGCTTCATAACTATTTCCTCCTTTACTAAATCTACTCTGAAACTATCCCATATTTCCTCAGAATAATATAATCCTTGCTGTCTCAAATCCTTATATACAATAGGTCAACCAATGCCTTCTCGGCTTGTCACTCATATCTGCTCTATCTTAACATAAACTTTCGAGACACTTTAAAATCTTCTATTATGAGTCATATCTATTCATAACATCCATATGTCTACACCCACCTCAGTACACCTTTAGTTCTGCTTTTATCCACACAGTAAGATCTAGCAGTCATAGAGATATAATTATACTGATCTCAGCATTACAATTTCCTACTTAATAACCCTTGCCTTTACCTAATTCCTATTCCCTACCTCTAACTCCCACAATAAATATCTCCACAATACCTTTCATTTCTAAAAACCTCAACTCTTTTTCTCAATCCTAATACTAACCTAATATTTAATGCCCTATTTTAACAACCCTGCAGAACAGTAGGAACAAATTATTTTATTTTTCAATTCAAATAAATTAATTTTCAATTTTCAATTAGATTTAAAATTGAGTTGTATGTGAAGCACGTGTAAGGTGAAGGCATATGGAGAAACCTGATACTCAAACTCCTATGGTAATTAGTTTAAAGTTTTCGTGAGTAAATTTAGATCAGCTAAATAATCAAAAATTTATATTTCTCTAAAAAATTTTAAAGTTGATTTACATGAGTATCTTATATATAGCCATTTTAATAACATTAAAACGAAAATTATTTTATGATAAAAATGGCATATTCTCGCAGTACTCCTGACAATGCGTATATAAATTGTCGGTCTTGCGAAGAGTGATGAATGGAAAACCGTTCACGTACTAAACAACACTCGCAAAGCGATTGCGATCCACGTGGTTGATAGGCAAATACATGGTTGATAGCACGAAAGGGGATACCCATGAGTAGGTGGTTACACATATCATGCGTGTGAATTCTTCCAAAATAGATTAGTCAAGTTTTCCAAACGTATCCTACACCATCCTCGAGCGCGATTCATATCTCATGCGTTATCATATGTCGAATCCTTAATCGATTCATACAGCCCCGAAATTCTCAGTAACTCTACATTAAATCACGAGAAATTCCCAATATATGCTCACGTTAACACAATACTTCATCTTTCTTACGCAATATATAAAGTGAAGACAAATATGCTTTTCCGATTAATTGCTCCTATCAAAACTAATTTCGAGAAATTACACTACATCATTGAGTATTAGAATTACACACACTGCATTCAATTAACAACTAGCACTCACAATTATAGAAACAGACTTCACATATTTCTTTCATCATCACCATCTTTGTTTAAAACTTTATAGCCTGAGCTAAAAGACATTATTCGGCGAATGTGCTCTAAAAAGCATTAGTGAATACACGCTCCCCTCTTACCATGAAAACAAGGTGATTCTTGTCAAGGCCAGCTCAGTTCATCTAGAAGATCGGACCTAATGCCAGTTTTAAATTTGATCTTTCTATTTATACATCAGTGTGACTCTTACGTCAATTTTCAATTTTGTGCCGAGTAACACTTCTTCACCACCTTCACTTGAAAGACAAAGAATATACAAATTAGATACCCGAAAACACTCTCGGCGGTTATACAGACTATATCCCTAATATTTCTTACTTTCATTTCTGTTACGAATAGATTTTCTTTTAATGTTTGTATTAGTTATTCCACGCCATGTTAAGTGTGTTATGTCTTCTGCCTAGTGATATAGATGGCGCACGTCTTCTACCCTTTCACCTCTACCTTACATTATATTGAATATTAATTACTTCAAAATCACCCGCTAGCTCACACATAAGTAAGAACTATATTGATACTCAAAAAGACGCATCCTTACATAATATTTATATAACAACATGGATAATATATACGTTAGGCAATACCTTCCTTTACAAGGATTATTTATGTCGTTACTTAAATACTCACATATTTTTGATATTGTTCATACTTAATAAACATTCTACACCAAAATACAATTATGTTGGCAGGAACTTTCACTGGATATATTGATCATCGCGACCTTCCAATACTCCGTTATTTACTGAGGATAATTAAAATCTGTCATTACGCTAACCTCTATATATAGATAGAGATATATAAATAAAATTAAATAGGGTAAATAGTGAATAAATAAAATGCAGGAAACCTTCAATTATTAATTTAAATTCGTGTAGTACGGCCAACATGCATATTTCACAATGAGTCCGCTCTCTATATTATTTTCAAACTAGGACTATTTTTGCTCTAGTGAACATTAACTGGAAGTTCAATACTTGTCCTATAACCGGTAGTCTTACTAGTTATATCATTGTATAGATGCTGAATTGCTTTACTAGGCTGAATTTAAAACCAGTACTTCGGGGGCGGAAATAGAATTATTATTTATATAAGTCTGTTGGATAAAAATTCCTTAAAGCTAATACTTACAACTATAAACCATTAGGAATCCATATATAGGTATAGTAAGAAACATTCATAACCGTTTACAAAAAACGTAAAAATTCTAGTAGTACAGTATTCTAAAAAAAATCAAATTTAGTAAGAAGATGTAGAGCTCATTTCAAACTCTAACCCAGATAAGCTAATACTAGCACCTCAAAATAACAAATCAATATTTGCAATATATAAGATTAGAGTCAATAATATTGATCCATATGACCGACAGCAATAATATTAATTATATAATTAATTATTAATATTATAATATTATATAAATATATAATATATATATATAAATAGTTCTTTTATTTTCTTTCTAAAGGTGCTTTCAATATAGTAACTGCCTTGTGGTCGATCATAAAGAATTCTAGCAGTTAAGTTGTTAGATTCACGCGATCGCCTAATGAGTTATGGTTCTATAGAATCCTACGGTGAAGCAATCGGTATAATGGTACAGACATCATTACTGCTTGCATACGTTGGACCACCAATTGAGTTGCGCTTAGCTTTTTCATTACTATACGTATATAATGAAATTAGGTGTAATGTAGGGTACGTATATAAATTATATACATACTTATTAATATATCAAATTTTGTTTTAAGATCGGGAAAACAATTTCATTGCCAGTTACCCCTATATATATATATATATTATATATATATATATATATATATTAAATATATATATATTATATATTAATTAATATATATATTAGTATAATTATATATATACAGCATCCCGAAGAGGCCAGGTATTGTAATATAAAAAACGTATATTAATATAACGGGTATAAATGCAAATTAATTAATAAATTACATATTTATTAATCAGTTGGTTTGTTTATTTACACCTGTAAAATTTATATAATAAAAAATATAATAATAATATAAATACGCTTTTTATTAAAAAATTTAAAATATGTGATATATAAATAAATTTGATAAAATTTTAAGTCCATTAGAGGCATGAGTAACAAATGAAGAATTTTGATTTATTTTTCGTAACTTTTACTCAATAATTATATGAATTTCTGATTTTTGTCTTTTTTGCTTTTATAACTTGAGGATACTCGACGGGAACGAGTTAAAAAAAATTAAAGATATTGAGGATTAGAGTCTAGGGCTAGTTTCTTCTGGAGTAGTACTACCTACCGGGTGAGACGAACGTCTACTCAGTCACGGCTATATCTGAATACTCCCCTAAAAAATAAGGATTAATAAAAAGAAAATATAAATTTAAACATTTTCTCCAAAAAGTTTAAAAATATAAAATGAGCTATTATGGCAAACTTATGATTGCTCTACGTGAACTAATGCAGGATTATCTATAAAGGTATCCTCAAATACACCAGCGTAATATACCCCTAATTTAGTCACAGGTGATCTAGTATAATATATATATTAATACTAAATTAATTTTAATAGGTATTGTTAATTAAATATCAAAATATATATGAGAAGTGTAAATATATTCTTATAAGATGGTTTGATCCACCAGAATGAACTGAAATCAACTCATAAACATGGATGTGATATATTCCACAAAGAATGTATGAACTCTTTCAAACATTTCTCCTGAGAGAATAATTAATCAGAATTATATCGTAGCTAACAAATGAACGATGCACTATCTTTCCGTGAGTTGTATCTCGTGTAACCCACTTGGCTCAACATATTTTTAGTTGCTATCGAATATTATATTATTGTAGTTTTATTATTATAAGTGTCAAATATTTTATAGTAGCCTTAGCTTCTTTATTTCTTATTAAAATAAAAGTCCTTTATTTTCATAAAATAATTATGAAAACTGGAAATCCGTTCTTCCAAAATGTTGTTCAGTAAATACTTGTGTTATTAAAAGTCAAACAAAAGGATGTTATTTGTTCTGTAACCATTCTAGTATTAAGCTTTTACACTACAGACGACTACATCAGAGGTTGTGATAACATCTTAGCTACTAAGCAATAACAGAGTCCTTAGGATGTTATCTTTATGACCCATTATTTATTGTTCGTTCATTGCCTACAATCTAACCAAATTTCATAGCAGTTAACTCCAACTTTATTCATACTGAAATCGAGGAAAATGATTGCAAGAAAAAAAGTATATTCACAGTGATTTGTTTATTTAATCAACCTTTCATCCAAAAAGTTATCAATGAAAAGTGTTTTAAGCTTTAGTTCTTAAGTAAGCTGGAAGTTTCTGAAATCACCCTTATTAACTTTTAAATCTGACTAAAACCATATTTTTTAAAATAAGTTGAAGTTGTACAAGTGCGAAATATTCATGCAAGAATATATTACAATCATAAATGTTTCTTCTGACGGCATACTACTGTTTTACCTTCTTCTAAAGCTGAATTATCTGCTCGAAACTTTTCTTGTAATTTCTCTCTAATAATTCCGGAGTTACTGCTCCATCTCCATCTCCCTTCAACTCGTTTATACCTAAAATAGTTATTTCTTCTTAGCTGTTATTTCTGTTTTCTCCAAGCTTAACACTAAGAAAGAGTAAAGTCGTGACGGTGTCTTTCCTGTGGTCCTCAAAACTTGTTGGTTAATTGTGTTGTATCTGCCTATCAAATTCAATTTTTAATTTCTGTTGGAGGCATGTTCTCATTCAACGTGTATTGAAGATGAGGTACACCTCCCCATCCCAACCCTCCAAATATTGTCCTATCGCTTTGGCCTCTGTCCTTTCCAAATTGTCCCAACGCTTTGACCTATGACCTTTCCAAAGTTTCCGAATCTATCGCCTCAAAAGGAAGATTTGGAAGCATCTCAAACTACCAGTACGGCTTCCATGAGAAACGCTCTCCTGGTAATCTTTCCTTTCTCTCTGATTCTCATGCATTTAACTGGTCTTCGGAAATCTGTAAATCTTTTTCAGTGGCGTTAGAAATATCACAATCTTTGAAAGAGTCTGCTACGAAACTTTGATTTCCAAAGATCCATTCTTCAGTATCTATCGTTTTCTTTTTTTTTTTGATTTTATAAAGAGCTATCAAATAAGTGATATTATATTGATATAAATACATATGTATATATTTATACTAAGCTTATATAGTTAACGAGTTATTATATAGAACATATTATATGTTCATAACCAGCAGAAGATAACTAAGTAAAGAGTGAAAGTAAGATAGCATAGAGGTAAATATATAGAATAGCAAAATGTTATAAGATATATTATATATAGGTATTTATTATATAATATAACATTTATAATACATATAAATGGTGAGTATATAGAAATATATATAATACAGTGTTATATACAATATAGTATAAAAATCGGTGATGATCAGTGAAACTTAATATATTTTAATTTATCTGAAGATAGCATAGTCATTCCTCAGATTGTGCTATTTAGCTTTGTTGGTATCTCTGGTTATATTTTATAGGTCGTTCTGGTGAAAAAGTTAGATTTTAGGTAGTATAATTTGAACTCTCACCGAGAGAATGGGCGTTATCTGGATTTGATAGGTAGTACATTTATTTACACTAGAGGTATAGCAGAGCAGTTCTTTATTGATTATTTGTTAATTACAACCGTTCTATTACTTCTTCCCTGTATATAGAGATGAACAAAATAAAGATGAAGTGTGTAAGCAAAATCTTTTCTCCATGACTCATCAAAGAAATATCCACCAGAATACATCGTTATCATCCCCTAAAAACTTGGTGTAATCTATGTATTTTTTAGTGTCTTATGTCGTTTTTATATTATTTGGTAACTTTTCATAACTGACAATATGGCCCTTATACCAAAAATGTACATTTGAGTTGAATTCAGGCTATCCGTTGTTGTAAACTATGTGGCGTCGCTTCCCCTAATCTCGAGTATTATATGTACTTTTTTTTTATTTTATTTTTATTTTTACACATTGCACCACCACTACAACTCTGGGTGACAGAGCCACATATTCAAGGATGGTATTCTAGTGTGCTTACACTAACACACATCCAACGAGCGGAATAACTATCTAACGCAAAATACGCAGTTAATGAGCGCAAAGTTACGCATGGCCATTTGATAGTGTGGTAGATTAAATAGCAGGACAACACAGTAAATTGGTAATGTGGAATCTATAGAACAGATGATGGTTGGCAGGAAAGAAGGATGTCAACCAGAGCGAACAAGTCGGGAAGATTTACTACATGATATCAACACAAAACTCAGAGTACTGTGTCATTCATGGTCCAGTTGGCGCAGAGTACACACTCTCTTTGTAGAGTGTACACGAGGGCACGTAAAGGTGAGCGAGTGAGTGACGACGAGAGATAAGAGTAATGCCCTCGAGCACCGACCGACTAACGGAGGGTACCTATAGAAAAGAGATAAAGCACCAACATAGCTCCGCAAAGATAAAAAAGAGGGTGCAGGTGAACTGGAAAGTATGGGACAATTTATAAGCCTGTTTGGCTTTGACTGGACCCTATCTAAAAGCCGGGTGGAAACCAGAGACCCCGCAGCGAAGATAGGATAGCGAAGTGACATCCATACGAAGGGCGATGGAGGCCCTTGTATAGCTGGAGCAGAACGGGAGAAAGAGGGAGAAAAAGAAGTCTCGCAGTCAGAGAGAGAGAGACTAACAGAAAGAGGAGTTCCCAGTTTCTTTGAGGCCCGCGCCTAGCAACCATTGTGATGAGATGAGGTTTCGACAAGACGAGAATGTGTATTGATGGAGTAGAGAGAGAGAATGGTATGAAGGCAGCAATGTAATACAGTGGAACTTTCTGTTATATATTTTTCACACAGTAGAGACGAGAGACCGGTTAAAAAAGAATAGGCAAGTGAAGTATGCGTTAAAAGAGAGCGAGGCACTTTTTCCCTGTGAAGTTGTGTTGAGTATTAAAAAGTTGACTTTTCACATAGGTTGCTATAGTATCCTACCTTAAAAACTAAAAATCATCTATCACAGATCAACATAGCTGATCTACTCGTAGAGAACCAAAAAAGCAATTATAGTATTACAGCCATTCCTAGAAGCAAAGAAAGGGTATAGCCGAGCATTGAAATGAAAGTTTGAGATAAGAAAAACATAGAAGAATGTCTCTGAAGTACAATCTCTGTGTTGACATCACTGTAAGTAAAAATAGAGTAAGATTGTGATACAACATGAGAAATCTATTGTAATGCGAAAAGTATGAAATGAAAGAGTAAGAATAAAGCGAGACTAAAATCTACCCTTGTAGGATTAAACAACCACGTTCTTCTTAGAAAGAAAAAGAGGGAAAAAGTGATGTAAGTATCACCAACACAACAGATCGATTATTGTAATACGATTTGACTATACGAGAGACATTACACACAGTAAAGGACAGCGAATCAAAACTGGGAGAAACCCCCTAAAGAGTGTGGGATGCTTTGAGGATGTAGATGCATCTGTACGCTGCCATACCCAGTGGAAATGGACAATCAGGACAGTGGAAAGTATTAGTAAAGCAGTAGCAACACAGCCAAATCATCGTCATCTCCTCCTAGTCCTTAAATGGCATGGTAAAGCCATGATAAAATCAGAAAAGCAAGTAATCGCCAGAGTATAGAATCTTCTCGAAGCTGAGCAGATAAGTCTAAATCATTTTAATGTGCTGTAATTCGGAAAGCATAAGTGAAATTGAGTATTCCCAGAATATCATAATCCTAAAATAGATTTATAAGAGGTAAAAGCAGTATTCGAGAGTATTCCCTGAGTAAAGAAATACAAGTAAGAGCATTACATCACAGCGTGCAACGATAGTTAGATATTGAATCAGAAGCAGGCTTTCTCCTCAATTTCTTGATATAGAGTTCGACATTGAGTAGTAGCGTACCTACCAACATATCTGATAGAATAGCGATCGTATTTAAGTATTGAGACATTAGAGAATATAGTTGAACGAATGGCTGGGAGGATAGCAAGGAAGCACACTCCTTCAAAAAACGGGGAGGAATAATGCCATCCAGTCCACCCGCCTTCCTAACGTTCGTAGATTCAGGAAGGAGCCATGCACCCGATCGAATGAATTCAATCAGGCATAGGCATATTAGCGACTACACTGTGAGTAATATAGATAAGGAGGGGATGAAGGGAATGACCAGTGAAATCGTCTCCAGGGTGAGTAGAGATAAAATTAGTAAGGCTGAAAGAGTATAGGCCTTATCAGTGGAGAATTAGCAACTAGATACCTATCAATGCAGAATTAAAGTTAGTAAGACAGATACAGAAGTTGTTATAATATAGTATGGTCAATATGAGATCACAGCCATATAGATAATGTTCAGTAGGACAATACCAGAGAGTTTAGCGCACTTTCGTTTAAGAAGCCCGCTTGTCTTCGTCGAAGAGTTATTCCTTGCAACGATTTACTAGCAGATATGGAATAATTAGCAAGTAAGTGAAGTATATATAGAGAACGAGAATATTTTATTCCATCCCGTATACGCATGTCTCTAGCCTATGATAATGTCCAGAGAACAAGCACTATCGAAGATTATAATTATGAGGAGAGAAAGATTTAGTCGAGAGTAAAGGAATGAATATGCTTACATTCACTATAATATCATATAACAGTATTTAATCAGCTCCTACTACTTATTATCTGACTAAGAAGTCGAAGCTGTATCAGCCAGTGTCACACGCATTTCATTCCCAAATTATGGCTTAGCGATAGATAGAGGATAGTGCGGTGCCCCTCGCCGATTCAATATATAAAGTACCAGAAACACAAATCTGTAATATTCGCATGGTAATGTAGCATGTTGAGTAGGAAAAGTATTAAATTTAAAGAGATATTAAGGTTTAGGTGGTGCAGATTTACACTATAGTAGAGCGAGAATAGTGTATGTATTTTAAGAGAGAAGGACTAGTGGAGAAATATAGGTATAGTGTGTTCAAGAATTGATTTAGGACGATCCGAAGTGTGTGGGTTCTTATATTAAATTAGTATTGTCTTCAGATAACGTTGAGGTAATAAATATTACGCTGTCGCTTTATATCTATCCACACCTCCAAGGTTCTATGAATATTTTTACCCCAACCATTCAGTTTATCTTAACAATTGAAATTCCCCCTTAAATAGGGACTCATCAGATATTTGGGTATGAGAGCATAATAACAGTCTCGTATGAGAAGGAGTAAGAATCAAAAAAGGGCTGTAAAAGTCTGTTCTGATTAGTATAGAGAACTGAGTAGCACCTGAAGCAAAATTATTATGTTAAATTACATAAAATGAAAGGATGATATAAGCCACAGATATATACGATATTAAGAGAGATTCAAGTATCACGAGACGTGTTACGGGTGATAAGTTGTTATGTATTTATCATAGGTCACTATACTCCACCCTTCAGACTGAGAAATTATGAATAGTATAGTTGAGATATATATAAACGATATATGATTAATCAGTGAAATAAATATACTTCTAGCTCTCACTCTGTCTTATAACCAAAGTAGTCCAAAAGAATTTTTAATGATCTAAGATAACAGAAGATATAGTGAGAATGGTAGAGTTCTATTCTCTTACGCGGAGTAGATCAAAGTTTAATACTTCTTTGAAGTTCGCAAGTCACGAGATGTTGGTGAAGTCAAATTAAAGCCCGCGCTTACTGCCGCCAAAATCCGACCTACTAATTACACGCATATAAATTTTTTATATAGCAAAACCAAGTCATATTCTCAACATATGGAAAAAAGAGCACAGACAAGAAAACAAACAGCAGAGACAAAACCCAAAAGAGAAACGACGGAATATTCGTGTCTTTTTCGTATTGCGTAACATATAAACACAGCTTAAAGGTGTAATAAAACAGCATAAGAAGGAAATTAAAAAATACGCTAAAACCTAATTACAGTAAATATCTAAAATATGATGAATTCCGAGGAAACAGTTAAAAACGCTCGCACACTACTCTAACACTTCATCAACTCTCAAAAAAGTATGTGTAAATACAAAAAAAGATAAAAAATAAATAACACATTTGATCAACTAAAAAAGTGGAAGCAAAAAATAACAGTATAATATTATAATAGACTATTTGATTACTTAACGTTAAAACGCCTAAAAATTAAAACTAAGTTAAAAAGAAGTTGAGAATGAAAAATAAATAAAAATTAAAAAAAACATAATCCTAGTTTAATCATAGCTAAACTTCAGTAATATGCTTTTACCAATATCAGCCCATAATCCCTAAAAAACTTAACTATATAAATAATAATATCAAACATATGATAAAAATAAAAAATTCAATAAATTAAAAAATTGGTATATATACTTATATCTTTATAAGGTTATACATATCAAGATTACTACAGATATTCACATATAAAAAAACTACATAATAGTTAAATACCAACTTTAAATCAGTATATGAGCATCACTATATATTACAAAACTATCAACTTTAATTTATAAAAAAAAAAAATTAAACCACTAAAAACAATGATATAAACTACACACATTCCATTGAAGCTCCGATAAAACACAACCTGACACTACCGCAGCACAATAGGCAACTATTATATATAATATAGTTAATATATAATATATTAATATCATATAATATATATATATAATAAATAGATATAAATTTAATATATATATATATATATTATATATATATATAAGTTTATAATTATATAATAAAAAATATATTATTATTTGTATTATAATAATAATTTATAGTACTAGGGTTTATAATAGCAATACGAGATAAAAACCAATACCGTATATATTATTATAAATTATATATATATTAATTATATATATATATATAATATATTATATATATTAATATATATATATAATATATATATATATCACGGTAGAATATATATATATAATATATATATAATTAGATATAAATTATATATATATATATATATATATATAATATATATATATATATTAATATTTATATTATATATATATATTAATATTATATATTATAATAAATTAAGTAATATATTTAAAATATATATATATATTATTAATATATAATATTATATTATATTTTATTAAATATATATAATATATATATATATATTAATATATATTATATATATATAATTGGATTATATAATATATACAAATAATATCGGTATAATTAATAAAATATCAAAGTAAAGTCAGATATATATCGTATAAATAATCAGTTACATTATTTTGCATAAATATCGTCGAAGGCGATATGATTATTTTTTTAAATATCGATATATCGATTTATCGAATATCGATAGCGGGCATTCCTAATCTGAACGCAAACTTTAAATGCGAGACATGGACTCGCTCATCAACTGTGTAATGATGATTACTCAATAGTTGATCTCTAAATACAGCTATAGTAAAGTCATAATAATTTGATATAGTCAACCAGTATATAAAGTCAACATGCAGATTAGGTAATGTTAATAATAAATAGGCCTTCTACATGCTTCGTCTTCACAAAAAAATACCATTAAGCTCAATCAGCCTAAGAAGCATTTGAATCCATCTTCATAATTATGTAAATATGATGACGATATATTTAAAAAGAAGTAAAGGTGTAATAAAACTAAAGCTAGAAAAACGCTTTTGGTTCTATGGAAATTAATGACATTCATGCTATTGCCAACTTCTTAGATCCCGTTATAAAGAGGAATATGATTTTTTTTTATATTGTAACACAATATTAGATACGCAAGTTAATTATTAAATCTCACTTTGTTGATGAGCTAGAGTATTGTAAATAACTTTCTAATTTATTAACATGAATACTCATAATTAATCCGTCCACTCGACTAAAAAGTGGAATATATATTCAATTCATTTCCAAAGAAATCTACATTCTACAGAACCAAAACTCAATTCTACGTAAAGTCATATAATTAATATTTTTGAAAGAGTAAATTATTTTTCTGTACGAAAACTACTCAGTGAGAAACTTGTAATAAGGAACACAGTTAAATTAACTAATTTAAATTGTGTGCCATAGATATTAAATAAATAAATCATACAACCAATGATAATTCTATACTTATGTGTACACTATTATAATACAAATGTATATGTACATCACCGACGATCTAGATTAAAAGGAGATGGAAAGCTTAAGACATAGTATATTGTTATTGGTACACACCACTTACGTTACTAGATAACTTGACAGAGTTTGAAATACCTCTACGCCAACGACCTAGTCCTTACAACTAGTCCCCTAAAGATAGAGTAAGTATTTAGCGATGATGGCGTAATTAATATATAGATTTAAATAAGAGAAATCAGACTATCATCAGGCAGAAAAGGCACAAAAAGCAGAATAAAGGCAGAAATAATGATTGTATTCGCAAATCCTCAACCTTTCCGATATTTTGAATTTCGAATATTGTGCCAAAAAAGTATATATAAATCCATTGTATAAAATCTCTTCATTAAGAATCGGAGTTGAGGAAAGTGAAGGTTAGGTTGAGGTGAGCATTTGAGTTGCGGTTTCCAGGTCTACCGCACCCTTATAGGGTATAACAATTATAGTAATAAATTGTTGCTAAACCGAAATATG
The DNA here is from genome assembly GCA_015478945.1 of Trachelipus rathkii. Taxonomy (NCBI): domain Eukaryota; kingdom Metazoa; phylum Arthropoda; class Malacostraca; order Isopoda; family Trachelipodidae; genus Trachelipus; species Trachelipus rathkii. The sequence continues at coordinate 27,002 of JABUQX010047713.1, read as the reverse complement.
TATAAATAACTTTTATAGAGTATAAATATATATTCTTTTTTTTTATATGAATATAAAAAATTCTAAATCTCCGGGCATAATTAAGTCCGCTATTCTAGTGAGGATTAGGAACATTACTCTAGGCAATTCTACTCTATAGGATCCTAGATACTTAAGGGTATATCAAAACCCATATATATATATTATATATATAGTACTTGTTAATAGTCACTGGAACTCTGTCGCTTATTACTAAACCTGATTATGAGACACATATAATATAAATTATAGAAGTAAATATATCAATAATTAAAATATATATATTATACATATAAAATATATATATATATTTATATATAGCATTAATATATATATATATAATATATATATATATAGATATATATAATTAATATATATATATATATAATATATATATATATATATATAATATATATATTAATTAATATATATGATATATATATATATAATCTAATAACATCCGCATTCGCATTACCTGAGATAATGTAAAAATCAAAACATCGCATCGAGGATTCGAAAAATAAATTGACATTCTGTATATACATATAACAATATATATATTATATATAATATATATATTATATTAAATTATATAAAATATTATATTATATAATATTTATATATTATATATATTATAATATATTATTAAAAAGATTAATATTATAATATATATATATATAATAATAATATATAATATATATATTATATTATTATATATATATATTATATATATAATATATATATATAAATATATATATATTATAGAATATATATAAATATATATATATATTAATTTATTATTTAAAAGTGAATAATAAACCAGATTAGACCAGAACGATAGTAATATGTTAAGGCATTTTAAGATATATCAACAATCGTTTTCAACTCAACTAGTAAGATCTAAATTCATATTATACAAGTTGAGTGATATCGGACTGATAAGATGTTGACAAAATTAGACTAGATATCGGGCAAATGCGGAATGCAGACGATACATTAAAGTATGGAAAGGGCATATAGGAGAGATAGTGCGAGAAAAAACAGTGCAGGTAAAGACAGCATAGCTAAAACATACTTTATATAATAGATGTAATTAAAGTGGCGTGCGATGGGTTGCGGTGGGCATCTTTAATGTGATTTACTTCTTGATAGGATGATACTGAAAATAGTTTTCTGATCATAGTATATTGTATAATTGAACTATTCACGTTTACATACCTATAATATATATACGTTTTCACTATTATATGGTAAAGTGTAATATGAGTGAGAAGCGAATAGGTATATATGTCATACTTAGCGTATTTATTGAGTATATAGTTGCATCTTTGTATATATAGTATACTAACATTATAGTACTTAGTAGTAGGTTATTATTTATAGATATCGTCATTATATTACAGGAAGATAAAGATTACATTCACTCCAGTTAGGTATCTTATCAATCTCCATATATACATTCAATCCCTACTAGATATATCTAGAAACTACAGTAAGTACTATACTATAATCTCCCATTAGTATACGATAAGTAATTTACATTAATGTTATTGATTCCGATTTAATATATTTTTCATTAGAATTCTTGCGATTTGGTTATTTAATACTTGTGATTATATATTTGACAAAAATTGTTTTTCCGACGATTTAATATATGAAAGAATTACGTTCCATACTCGAAGCAAACTTACCACCCAGAGTACGTAAGGCATGGCAACCGAAGAAGGTATATATTCTTTAACGTATGTTCATTCTATTATTTCCTTATATATCGTATATAGTAGAAGGACTTATCGTATCTATAATATTATAGATTATAAAGGCAGTTGATGAGTGTTAGAAGGGTAGTTTTTGTTTAGAATAGTTTTGATCATCATTATGTAAAGTTACATAGTTTGTATCATATGACTTTAGATTCAAATAAGCATTACCAATATAAATCTTATTCTCATTATTATTATTTACAAGTTATTAAAAAATCGTATCATTTGACTGTAAGTAATAATTGAGTATTATAGGATCTGAGTATGTTGTATGTATATATATTAATATAACTGATATTCCTTACTAGCTGTTAGTGATAGAGGCTCGCACATTGGTATATAAATATTACTAAATAACTATACTACTAAGTCGTCCATTGAAATAAAGAATTATGCTATTATGTACATGTGAAAAGGTATTAATATGAAAACCGTATTGTTAGAGTATACTCATTGATCTATATGAACGGTCCAAACTCAAAACCAACTAATATAGCAATAATCATAGCAACTCTTAATTAGCTATGAGTGTTCCCATCGTATTTTCAACATATATTTTAATGAACGTCCTATGTCACTGCTCCCTTTAGATTACTTACATCAATATAACATTTTACTCTATTTGTATTTGATAAATCTTATGTAATTATTATATAATAAATACAGGCCAAATTACTATAACTAAAAGTATATAAATTAAGTAAAACTTTAATGTACGATTTTCACTATAATTATAGATAATAATAAACATCATAATAATTATATATATTATATTATAATATAGGAATAACTCAACATAACCTTACCTGTAAATTTTACTAAAGACTCTCGAGAGACTCCGAAATAGTTAATCAATCCGTATATAAATTTGGTTATCATATACTTATCTATATCAGTCTATTATAATGTGGAATGATTCCTCTCTAATAGAGGTAAGAGAGAAAAAGAGAAACCCGAAGTCACAGAAGGTACCCCTAAGAATGCTGGTTTGAAACCTATTTTTATTTATATTATAAAATATATAGATTTACTCCTCAAATAATATCGCATAAAGATTAGAATGTATCTTTTAAAATATATGTTCTAATTAAATCATAGTTTTATAAATTATTGAATGAAGCTTTTTTCCTGTATATGCTTATATTTATAGTTCTTACTTGATTATTCAATCTCTAGTAGAAATACAAGAAATTTATATCGGAATAAATGTGAGGTTCAATTGTCTGGCAGGTTGAATTCTCGTATATTGGTGACTCTATTATTTATTGAGTTCCCTTAATTCTTTCTAATGAATCTTTGTTAATTTTATTTTATTCTCATTATTATTATTGATATTAAGTATTATATTATATTATCGTATTGATAATGATTATATATTTTACTATCCTCCTCCTTAATCCTAATAATTGGTTCATGATACTTTTGTATTTTCCTGTCAGGTTTAAATTAAATATCTAAGAATACTATTTCTCAGTAAACTTTGTGCAGTGAATGTATTATGAATTATGATTATGTGTGTTGTAATGTGAACATCTATTATGATTCGTACTTTGGTTATTAATTGATATAATAGTGTTCATTATTATTATGTTGTAGTAGATATTTTGATTTCTATCTATGTGTATTATTAACTAAAGCCCTGAGTTCAGGTTATATTCCTAATTGAATTATATAATATCTCCTGTATTTTATAGTGGATTGATGAATATAATGCTTATATCCTGTATCTCAATATTTATGGCTTAAACATGTCTCATTCATTCATATGATAATTAATGTAGTCACTGACAACATGTTCTAGTATATTTATACTACACAGTGATCATTCTTAATTTAATTTATATTTTGTTTATTTATTTTCATATCTATTTATTACTATTATTTCTCTTTCCATTATATAATGTTTAATTTTAATATGTTTATTTGGTTTTGTTCCAAATTTATTGTTATTTTCGTCATTATTTCCGGAATGACCTGAAAGTCACTCTAATTGTGTCGAAACGTTGTGTTTAAAATTGTGGGTTCGAGCCTGAGTCAGTCGAGGCTGCTGTTGTCTCGTGTGTATAGTGTTTGGTGTTCCCCTTATCAATGTATATCCCAAGAGCAGTTCTTGACATGAGCCCACCTATATTAGGAGGAGAACACTAACCCATGGTTATAGATATTGTGGTTGTTAGTGGGGATATTCAAATAAATGAATGCGTCCTGTGAGAGGATTTTCTTGTCCTTGGTAAAAATTCCTCCTGGGCCCTAACATGGGCCCTATAAAAAATATGAGAGAGGTATAGTGTTATAGATAACAAATAGATCTCTGAGGTAATCGTTTCTAGATGTATATTCCTTCAAATCCTGATCGGCTACAAATCCTATTAGACCCTCAAAAAATTTCTGCGACCGCTTTTATACTACCAATCTGTTTAGAAAAGCTATTAATGTGTCCGATAATACCAATTTGTGTAGATAGCGTTCCATATGTGTGAGTGATTATATCTAGGAGTAGATGTCATGATTGGCTACCCATCAATTCTTCACACATATGATAATAACAAATCTTCCAAGAATGAGGTAAAAGGATACCATATTATGTGAAAATAACTTCATTAAAAAACGTAAACTTTATGGCTGGATACCCTGCAGTTTAAGTGTCTACCATGAGAGTGATAAGTTATTAGGGATCATAATGAGTGTGGACTGTGGAATATACTTGACAAAAATTGTACAAGTATTTTAACATAACGTTCATCAAAAGATTAATTCCTGTATAATGTAGTGATGTGTTAAAATAAAATAAACTTTTTAATATCTCATAAAAAAAACTCAATGAAAAGTATTGTCTACCATGTATGTTAGGGATAATATAAGGTGAATTCCCTAAGGGGATAAGACATTATTATTGTATTAATATATTATATATGTGAATAATAACGCCAATCTATTAAAATATAAATAAAAATCTTATATAATGAGTCCATATAATAAAGATACAATCACTGCTTAAAATTTGAAACGCACATTTTTTTAATAAGAATATACGACATCATAGATGCGTCCTAGCTGTAACTTCGGTTTGAAATAGTTAATAAAAAATAGGTTCAACAGCATTTAGGGTTATTCCTACTTGTCAATAGTTTACGTTGGTCAGGGTCCTGTATAAAGGTACAACTTAAAGTAGTTAATATATATTATATTATGATATATATTATTAATATATATATATATATATATAATATATATAATATATATATATATATAATATATATATATATATAATATAATAATTATATATATATATTATATATTAATAATATATTAATACACCACATATTAATAATTTATTAATAATAATATTATATAATAAGATATATATATTAATATAATTATATATATTATGAGTATATATATATATAAATATTATTTAATATTAATATATATATTATATATTATATATATATATATATATTAATTATTACAGAGGTATAGAAGTTATAGAGTGAAAGATGAGACGTATAGATTAGATACTAAGCAAATAAATTTTGTTTTTCAAAATATATATTTTACGATACACGTTTTCCAGTGTAAACGAAGGCAATGCTTTAATTCGCGTATTTTACGTACTGATATTATTTTCGTATCTATGCATGACTCATAATAGTTAGTATAATGTACGCTTTTGGCTTTCCTATATAGTTTTATTATGAAATAGTAGAGATCTGTCTAGTACGCCCACCGCTTTGTAGTTTTATATTTCTTTAATAAGAAAGTATATATAGATATATATATATAATAGTGATTAAGGAAGGAATAGTACCTATATGATGTATATATCTCTACTCTAACCTACTGCAAAGTAATTACTAAAGTAGTATATTGATATTTCTATTAAATTTTGGTTTTATTTAGTATCAGTTTTATTTATACACTTTCATTATATAAAATTCTCTATAATAATATTATTAGATTAACTAATTTACCGATTTAAGTTTATTATTTATTATTAAATAAAAGACTATCAAATAAAATAGTAGTATTTAGGGTAGGAGCTAATATCATTTACTCTATATATCATAACCTGAACCTACCCTATGTATACGCCTCTATTTTTGAATAATATATATAATTAATAATATATATAGATATATATATATATATATATTATATATATATATATATATATATATAAATATATATTATATTTTATATATATATTATTAATATATATATATATATATAATATATATAATATATATTTATATAATAAATAATATAATATATATATATATATTTATATTAATATTATATATAAATATATATATATTAATTTATATTTATATATATATATATATTTAATATAATAGATATATATATATATATAATTAATATTAATATAGATATATTATATATATATATATATAAATATTAATATATATAGGTTATATATTAATATAATATAGTATAATATATATTAATATATAATATTTTATTTATTTAATTACGAACTTACAACCTTCATTTTCAACAGCCTCTCCCTAATATATATTTCTAACATTATTTTTAATAATTATAGATTGCCTTTATTTTTGTTGCTATTATGTCTAAAAATAGACTTTTTAAAAATGCGTTATAATATATTATATATAATAATATATATATATTTATATATGGGCGTAGGCAGGGGGAGACGTAAGTAGTAATATATATAATACTATATATTACTTATATATATATATATAATTAGTGAGGATAGTTGGGCGTTTTATTTTTTTTTTTTATTTTTGTTTATTGTGAATTTTCATCTTTCAATTTAATTTTAAGTTGTTTTTTTTTTTGAAGATATATATTAATATGTACATATTTTTTCATATGGTTTTAATTATTATCATTTACAATACAGATTTTTATTTTCTAATATTTTCATGTTTTCCACTTTTTTTTCTGCTGTCAATTGTTTATTTTATTTATTTGTTTTTGTATATTTTATATATTTTTAATTAAATTAATTATATTAATATATCATTATTAATATAATTTATTTTATTTTTTATATAATTGATTCTAGTCAGTAATATTCTTATATAATTTTTGTACTATCGGCAGGATTAAATTAACGTATTTTTTAATATAATTTTAATTTTTTATTACAGTTAGTGTTTATTAATTTCACAGTATAGTTGTCTTTTATATTTTTTTCGCTTATGACTTATTATTAATAAATATTATAGAAATATATTTTATAATTATTTATTTTATAGTATTGTTTTTTTTTTAAATTTTTTTTTCCATTCATAAATTTGTGGTAGTCTTATTAATTAGCCTATAAGTAATTTTTATCTAATATATAATTTTTATATTTTTGTTATAATTTATATATTATTACAGTCTATTATTATATTAATTTTTTTTGTTTATATTGTATAGTGATTTTTTTTTTTTTGTTGGTTGGTATGTATTTTTGAACTGGAAGTTCTCTGTGGATTATATTATATTGTCCTCGCTAGTCATATAATACATGTTAAAGGTAGTTGATCCATAATATTTATTACAGATCACAGTTACCATTTGACTCCAGTATAATTGTATATTATTTATTGTTTTTAGGTCTTAATATTTCGGCTATAATGATCTTTTTATATTAGTTTGAACGTTATGACATGTAACGTAAGGGGCGAGTTAGGACGAGGAGATAGTTTGTGAAGAAGTTATTAGTATGTTAGGTGTTTATGTGGTTTTGAGTTGATGGTATAAGTTTTTAGTGATTCATTGTATGACTCCCAAGAGAGTAATTTTAATGCACTATAAAGTTAGTGCGTCTTTATAACTTTTATATAATTATTGATATTATATCGTCAAATCGTGTACATTAAGTATTTCTATGATGTAGTGCAGCTCTCGTGGAGACTCCACCGCAGCTAAGCCTTAACTTTTTTAATTTAAAATTATGTTCATCTCCTGATTATAAGAATCTCTTTTATTGTATATAATTAATATATATTATATTATATATATATATATATAATATATATATATATATATATTATAATATATTAATTAATATATATATATAAGATATATATATTATATATAATATATATATATTATATATATATATATATATATAATATTAATATATATATATAGTCTAATATTAGTTATATTATATTTATAATATTTTCCACATATTATATTATAAAAAAAGATCAAATGTTTCATATATTAATAATATATTTATAATAATTAATTATAAAGCTATTAATTATAAAAACGGTAGATCGATATTAATAATAATATATATAATAATATGAATAATTAAATGAGTAAAAATATTTCAATATTTATAATCATAAAATGATTCTTTTTAAATTGACGTTGTAAACATATGCTAGATGAAATATATAAGTCGAGTAAACAACAATTTTTGTACATTAATTATGTTAGAAAGAGTTTAGTATATATACAGAAATCTAAATTCAAAATTACAATTATTCCACATAAACTCCCATGATAAAGAGCCAAAATATTTATTTTATATGCATTTGATCAAATGTAGAAAACTCCTCCAACATTCCTTCATTTTTCAGAAGAGGATATGCGCGAATGCGGAGCGATGTAACCGTGTAAGTGAGGTCGGATGGAACTCCGGGTCCGGCGTCGACTCCGGATGGAACTCCGGGTCTGGCGTCGACTCCTAATATATATATATATATATTATATATTATATATATATAGATATATACATATATATAATATTAGCGTTGATTCAGAATAAGATATATGGCAAAGTAAAACTCATTACTTACATATATATATAATAATTTATAGGTTGCAGATGTTCTGAGCAATTGCGAGGTAAGCTGGAGTGCGGATCGTCAGTGGATGCCATTGTAGCATCATCTAATATATATATATATAATATATATATATATATATTATATATAATATATAATAATATATATTATATTATATATATATATAATATATATATACTTAATATAATATATATATAGATATATTATATAGTATAATATAAAGATATTATAATATCATAATATTATGATTTAAGATATATTAATATATATATATTTATAATGTATACATATTATATATATAGAATATATATATATATAATATCTATAATTACTATTATATTATATAGTTGAGTATGAAATAAATTAATAATCCAATTTCTTATACAATATTGTGTATGTATTAATAAGTCTTGTAATGTACTATCATAGTACAAACATGCAATAGATTTTGTGACAGCTTTGAATTATAGGGTGAGTTTTAGTTCAACAAACGTACAGATTCTGATAAGAGTAATATTTTTAATAATAATAGTAATCATTATATTAAAATTCTAGGGCCAAAATATGATAACAGCATAGAAACAAGAACTAAATAAATATATTTCATTAGAAAATGTTGTGTCGTGTTCTGAACCACTCACTTAGCCGGCTTTATACTAGTCTCTTTAAGGTAATGTTAAATAAAATAACATGTATTTTACGCATCTCACTGATCACTTTTAATATATGCCTCACGTTAATACCGTAATTATTTATTTGTAATACGGGTAATAACGGATAAAAAATTGGGCTTAGCTCTGTTAAACTTGTATTTGACTGATATATGTGCATTTATAATCACTTATAGTTGCTTAAACATTCCTTTTATAAACTCAATCATTATAATATATTAAGCTGTTAGCGTGAACATAGTACTCTATCTAATTCCTTAAAAGTGTTCATATTGTCATAATAAGTGTAAATCATGAATCCGCTATATACTTAATCAATAAGTATAATATATTATATATATATTCACTCTAAAACAATTAATTATAACAATGTATAAAGATGGAGTAGAAATGTCAATTATAATATTTTCTTATTATAAAAGAACCCTCTCGTATTTTGATTATTTTTCATAATCGTTGTAGAGGCTAGTCGATGTCACCCCAATGTGCACACCAAGCGTGTTGATATTGCAGCACCTCCGGACGGAAATTGACGTATTGAGCTATTGCAAACATCGTAACATTGAAAGATCTATGTATAAGCGTGTAGTAAATATTTTAGAGGAAACAAATACCCAGTGCGTATTAAGGCGGACTTAGTCTTATAGCATTGATCTCAAAGGAGGCTGAATGTCAAAATCACAAAAGTTACAAACAACTTTCTCTCTAACTACTAAACTATTTAATCAACATATCAGAATATGAATGTTCGATTATAGGAGATGGAATTATAATGGAGGTAAAAAGTACATATTTTTAATGATATATACATATCATATATTGGATTCTAAATTCTAGACCTGCCTCGCGTGAATAAATATGATGATTATAAGAGTAGTACGCAGGCATGGTGTATTATTGCATATAAGAATCGGAAATTGCTTATTTAATTATGTAATACAACTTATATCCAATATATACATTTAGTATATTAAACCATAGAGTAATATTTACAACTGTCTAAAAAATAATGCCTAGTATGAATATATGAGTATCTCATACATCATCATATATAGAATCGATGGATGAAGGGTATTTATGATTGGTCGGTGTAAATAACACCATCCTAGCCCATCGAAAAGATAAAGTATTTTAATGCTAGTGATTCAGACTTGCAAAACGATTACTATGATATTACATGTTGAGATATAGTAGCAATATATGCGACAACGGATAAACTTTTTACAATTAATTGCTATTCTGATGGAATAGGTTATAATACGATAGGTGTAAATGAACACTATCAAGCGATCAATGATTATAAATGTGGCGCAATTTGTAAAGATTTAGAGCGTTAAATTCGAAGTCCTCATAAGTGCCCTTAATTGTGTGGTATAGGTAAATATTATGTATATTAAATTATTTTATTATATATATATTATTTAGAATAATTACTTTATAATATAAAGATTTACTTTTAATGTTAAAAATTGATATGTCCTAACTGATATATTATTATGGATTTTTCATATTAATAATGTATAATTTAATATATAAAAACAATTATTTTAAATTTATATCCTTATAATTCTTATTTATCACTGACTACACTACTAATTACATTAAAACATATATATTAATTATATATATATATATATATATAGTAATAAAATATATAACTATTATAATTATATAATATTATATATATTATATATAGATAATAATATTATATATGATATATGTATATATTAATATATATATCACAGATTATTAATATATAATATTAGTAGTAATATATATATATATATATATATAATTAATATATAATTACAACTACTTATTGAATAATTATAATTGATTATAATTAAAAATACTCTTTTGTATAACCTACCAATATCTTCCCCTATAGGCCTCCACCCATTTGGATAAAAAGATTAATATAATATATTTGATATATATATATTATATATGGTATATATATATTAATATACTATAATTTAATATATATATAATATATATATCATTAATAATATAATTATATATATAATATATATATATATATATTAATATATATTATATATAATATATAATATATATATTATAATATATATTAATTTAAATTAAGTATTAATTATATATTATAGATAAATAATATATATAATTAATAATAATAATATATTATAATAATATATATTATATATTATATTAAGATATTAATAATATATATATGTTAATTATATTATATTATTTATATATATTATATATAGATATTATATATATATTAATATATTATATTAATATATATATAGTAAATATATATATTATATCATATCTATTAATATATATACTATATATATATAGTATATATCATATATAATATATATTATATTATATATATATATATAATTATATATAGAATATATATAATATATATATAATATATATATATATATATATTAATATATTAATATATATAATATATAAATATATATTATATATATATAATGTAATATATTAATAATTAAATATAATATATTATAATATATTATATATATTATATATAATATAATATATAATATAGTATAATTAATATATTGAATTATATATAAAATTCTTACGATTAACTTAATATGACTTCGAAACCAAACCTTCTCAACCTTTCTTAGGGTTGGGGTTGATCATTCTCTGTTACTTCAGTATGTGTTCGAACTTGCATGACTACCTCCGAAAGATTTCTATCTTAAGTACTATTACAACTTGACTTCTTT
>JABUQX010047712.1:60000-63329 GCA_015478945.1 Trachelipus rathkii | reverse complement strand
CCCATGCTCTCCACTTATTGTACTTCGCCAGATCACCTGCAATACTTGTCATAGGTTCTCTCCTTATTGACAGAGCTGTTCCCTACTACCTTACTTCGAAGGTGTCTACTCCACCCCATTCACACCCATTTTGTAGTAAAAACCCCCTTTTAAAACCGTTTGCCTTGAATCTCATAAACGCAGGTTCCACTCACGAAGGCCCCTCGCACTAATTATGCCTACACCGAAAAAAAAGCCATCTAGGACCCGATGAACATTATTGCAAGTACACGAGGTCATCGTTCTCCGCAAAATAGACAAGTAAATCCTTTTCGCGATGTCCCATGCAAATGTTGTTCCCGGTGCTAACACATGTTTCCTTTTCAATCGCAAGCCAAGAAGTTTCCGGCTTTGTACCGTTTGACAAATCGCACCAATCGCGGACTAAAAATCTTCAGTTCACTATGGTTGAGTTTGAGGGAATTCTAGTCACAGCTTCCTCATATATAACTCCTCATTTCCCGACTATCTTCATCTAACATCGGTTCCTCATCGCTGACCAAGACACTTCCCCTGTGTGAGGATCCTTCACGGAAGGGTAATGAACTCACTAGTAGGTTATAGTTTGATGGTAGATGGACAGGTCGCGCGACTTATATATATTTTTTTTTGATCTTCTTTAGCATTATATCCACATACATTTGTCAAACAGAAAAAACAGTCATTGTAGTGGCTCGTTTAGTCTCCCTCCACACCTTGAATAGAGATGGCCCATACGAAGGTCTCTCCTTCCCCATATTCACAGACGAAGCGCCTCGCACATACGTTCGACACTACAGTAAGGTGCCGACAACTTTCTATCGTTGATCACCCTAACTCCTCACCCCCATACATCATACGTTATGCCACGCTCACACAACAATCAATTTAATTGTCTGTTCGGTTTTAACGACCAGCCCCAACTGTACCGATCCGCAAATTACACCCCCACCATCACTTCCCCACTCATCGTAACCAACCCATCTGTACGCGCAAGCCGTCATTTCATACACAATCACAGACCACAAATAGCATATAATGACCATAAACGCCTTCATCATCTACGCACTGAACGCTGAGACTTCCATCCACCCATGGCTCTGTTCTCACTGAAACCCATACCGCGAACGAAGCCCAATATCCATAAGTACCAGAGGACGAATGCACATGTAAAAATGTCTAAGAGCGCACTGCATAAAAACTGTAACGTGATAGAAAAAAACCTCCCCGCCGAAACAAGATTGAAATCAGCGTCGAAAATGCATATCACGGAACACCATAATTTACGAACTCCATGCCATTTTCTTATGCAGACATACTATACTATAACTATCATCATCTATCTCACTATACCTATATAATCTACCCTCACTATACTATTTATATATACCTACTATACTAATACCTACTATCTCTTCACACCTTCCATACCTCCTAATATAACTACTATATCACTCATCACCTAATTCATATATATATAACCTCACCCTATATGATACCTATATAATTATTCAGGGGTATACCTAGGTAGCCAGCGCGTAGACGTGCTGCACCCCCCTACCCCAGCATATTTTCTTCTCTTTTCAATACCATAATTTAAATGTTAAAGTAAAATAAATTATTAGAATTTTATATGAAAGTGTAAGAAAAAACTGATTTATTAAAATAAACTTTAAAGGAAAATCAACATACATTAGTAATACATTATTAATAATTAAATTCATTTGGAATTTGTTCCTTCCTACTCTGTTTTCTAGAGTAAATTTCAAGCTATGAGGACGTAGCGGGTAGATCTCATATTTACATATTAAATTATAGGAAAAAAAGCCAAGCGTCATACCTTGCTGTTCGAGCGAAAAAATACGCAAATTTCGCGATAGAGTACGAAACTCGATTCACCAGTGAAATCGTACGAAACTTAAATTTGAATAAAAGATTTTGAATCTCTCTCATCTCTCTCTCTCTCTCTCTCTCTCTACCCTCTCTCTCTCTCTCTCTCCTCTCTCTCTTCTATATATTATATATATATTATAAATAGTATATATATATAATTATTTATATATATATTATATATAATATTATAAATATATTAATAATATATATATTATATATATATATATATTATTATATAGGGTTGGAAAAAAAAACCATTTTGGTATTTTTAAAAAAAACCAAAAACCATTGGTTTTTTAAATACAAATAACCAATGGTTTTTTTGTTTTTATGTTTGGGGGGGGTTTTATGCTATTTTGATGGTTTTTTGTAAATTTTTTAATGGTTTATATATTTTAAAGGCAAGAATCACGTAATGGAAACTGTTTATACACATGTGCTCAACATATTTTAAAATTTCTTCAATTTTATTTCTTGTATCTTCTTGAAATTTCAAATTTTTGGCAGCAACGAACTGGCATATAAAATTATTATTCATTTTTTGATTTTACATTTAAAAACTTATAAAGTAAAAATTAAGTGGTATATTATATATATAAACCTCTATCGGAAAATAGTTCTAAAAACCACCGGAGTACCACAAAAAAGAAAAAAAAACATAAGAAAAGTTTATTCAAATTACCCTATAATGATATACAAATGAATTCTTATTTACCTTTATATTTGATTACTAGGAATATTATATTATATATATATAATTATTATATTATACTTATATATTCTTATATATATAATATATATATATATAATATATATATATATTATATATATATATATAGTATATAATATAGAGATATAGAGAGAGAGAGAGAAGAGAGAGAGAGAGAGACGAGAGCGAGAGAGAGAGAGAGAGAGAGAGAGAGAGAGAGAGGAGGAGAGAGAGAATTCTCATTAAAAGTCAGAAACTGAAAGTATCTTTAAGAATTTTATTTCAAAAAACTAAATTTTCCGCTTTAGCTGTTGCCCACCTCATTTCTAACGTTTGCTGTGCACAGAGTTGAAAGTTGAAAATACGCCTTTCAACATTAGTGCATTTGATGAGGTTGCTGACAATATGCTTACTTTTTTAAATATAACCTTCTCCTCTAATTTTTCTTGAGAGATCTGTACCAAGATGAAGGAGGTCACTGCTGACAACAGGGAATCATCAAATAGGTAACTTTTATGAAATGGAGGAGAATTTACTCTTAAATTTATACATGGGCATCAGCTCAGGATACTCATTTTCCATAAATTCATTGCTTCTTGAATTACTCACCATCTGGAAGTACTGCGGCTGATCATCTTGGTAATTAAAATATACGCCAATCAAGTGAGCTATCTGTTTCTGCCTGATGATACCCCTTTTTACTGTTTGC
>JABUQX010047712.1:0-55000 GCA_015478945.1 Trachelipus rathkii | reverse complement strand
ATGTATTCTTTTCGCTGTAGCTATTGTAGGTTTTGAGATATGTTTTTTTTTTTTTTGTTTTTTTTTTTTTTTTAATTTCCGCACTAATTGACCGCATTCCAGGCAATGTCATTCCTGTTTCCCTGCTAGATTTAGTTTTTGAGATATCTGATTCAAAAAAATAATAATTTGCTGTTAATGAAATTATACATATAAGCCTATATATATATACTATATATACTATACTACTATATATTAACCCTCATATATATATATATATCATAATTTATATATATATACTACCTATATATATTATATATAGTATATATATATATACATATATATATTTATATAATATTTATATATATATATAAATATATATATATATTATACAATATTAATTATATATATATATACTATATATATATATATTATTAATAATATTATCATATATATATATATATATTATATTATATATAATATTTATATAATACAATATATATATATATATATATATATATATATATATATAAATATATAATACATATATAATATATATATATTATTTATATATATATATATATTATATATAATATATAATATATATATATAATATTATATATTATGTAATATTATAATAAAACTAGGAACATTTGTATGGATAATTAAATGATTATATTGTGAAAAATATTTATTAAAACAACTTAGCATCACAAATACAATATGCAATGATGGAAAAATTCACAATATAGAGCAGTTGCAAAAATTGATATTATTAAAAGACTTTCCTGGGTGCAAGGCAAATTTATCACACTGGCTGTATGAATTAAAAAATCTCAATTGTTAAAACACCAAATTTTCTGTAGTCACTCATCATAGTCAGCCCGTTTAACCTGTCGTCTTCCACAGTACTATCGTAGCCAAGTTCTTGATCCTTCGCCTGAGTACTGAAAGAGCGAGAAGTGCTCTACTAGTACTGTGGTGCATGACTGGGCGAGTAGTATTATTAAAGTCTTTTTCGTCTACGGAAAGAAAAGTTCAGTCTCCTTTAAGACTTGTGAGACAACAAGATCTTTAAGTTCTTCACTACTAAATTTTTTGTCCTTCCAAATTTTGTACCAAAGTTCTAGCTCTTCTTCTATGCCTTCTAAGTGGTAAAAGCTATAAAATGATGTCTTTTCCTTTAACTCATCGATTGTTATGAGTAGCATGTGGAAAGGATTTGTAGATATTGTCAATTGCATAAGCAGGTCTGTATTTTCAGTAGAAAAATCGAATTCCAAAGAAGAGATTATAGAATCCAGATACAAAATTATTAAGGATCTTCTCAGAACTCGCGTGTCATTTGTGGGCCTGTGTTGCTGCGGTGTGTGCCTTACAACAATCCATTGTATATATCAGTCAAGGTCCAGCTGCTCGCGCGATTGATTGCTTTTTTAACACTTCATTCGGTGATTTTTTTCTTCTTCTTTCCGATGGATCCTAAACCATTTCCACAGTGTCTGTTGAATTGCCTCGCGAGTTTAGACGCACTCCAAGGCTCTTGGATTGGAGACGCATTTACAACTGCGCATCTAACATGCAGATACTCGTTGTGGATCCATATTTATGACTGAATGGACCGACTACATTCTCGCCGCTTGATTGAAACTGAAAACGCTTTATCTCGTTGCGGTATCTTCCTTTCCAATTGGGAAAGGGTTTCTAATCGTTGCATCATTCGTTAACCACAAGTGCTCCTTAAACAGCTTGAAGCACTTTGCTGTTCCAAGACCACGTCTCGGTCTGGCATAGGCTTACGGGGAGTTTCTCTCGCTGGCATTAAATTTTCTTCTCAAGACCAAACTCGGCGAAAAAAACGTAATTATGCTCCATTTTATAGTTCCCACAGTTTACACTGCGATTCTCCGTTATGTTTCAAATCAATTTACCTACTAGGTTTAATGTAAGTGCTAATTAAGCAATGAAAGCAAACAATGCCTTTTTTTATACTTTTTTCGCCAATATTTGCGTTGGGACACCTTCCTTTGCCAGACATCATAAAACAGCCATCGAACCCAAGCCCACGCAATTTCTCGATAATCCAGCTTCCCCATCAGGCTCAGTTGACAAAATCGTCAAGGCTCTTTGCAATGGTTTGTTGCGTCACAGCGTTTTCAGTCTTAAGCAATACAATTCCTCTTTGACTTCATCGGGCTCTTTCTCTTTGTCGAATAGCGCAACCCTATGGAATAATTGTTTCATTTCCAGAAACGATTCAGCCGGTTTCATCTGCTAGTAATGCTTATACGCGCACGCTTCTTCTTACCATTATTAACGATGCTTTTAGTAGCACATAGAGACATGTCTCACTTCTTCAATCTGAACTGATCCGATATGTGCATTCATTTTTCTCCCCTTTTCAAAATAGTTTCAATGGCTGATTTCGCAATCTTATTCGTAAGCCGGCCACAATCTGCAGCACTCACTCATCAATCGATGCTTCCCCGAAGCGGTAAATCGTGCGTGCTACCAGAAAATGTCACACATGAAAATATTGATTGAATAAATATTTTTCTTAATTTTCTTCTATGCCCCCTGCTCTGAATGCTGGTTAATTTGGATGCTACCGGCCGTCATGTAGGAACAATCTTGCAGCTTCAACAGCCGGTTTTATGCACTCTGTGTTTGTATGCCCTTACAAACCCATGAACATTTTTCTATTTAGTGAAAGGTCTTTTATTAAAGAGCCTAGGACCCCTCTGACGACTTTTATGTTGAGAAGAGTGGTGTTGCTTTCTGAGAAGAGGAGTAAATACTCCTTAGGGTCGGCTACCTCCCCTGCGCCTCATTGCCCCCTCCCCCCTTCCCCCTGACGACGCCCATGTTCCAGCGACTATTTTTTTCTTGAGAAAGGTGTAAAGAATAATTATATACTGTATTAATAATATATTATATATATATATATATATATATATAATATATATTATACTATATATATATATATATATATATAGATATATATATATATATATATATATATAATATAACCATATACTATATCATAATATATTGATATAATATATATACTTATATATATTAAGTGATGCAGCAATGTCATTTTTCTATTCGCATCCGCGCGATCGCGGGATTTTCGGATGTATTGATTTCTAATATCCGCGGATTGCGAGATGCGGCATGCGGATCGCGGCATGCGGAATGTAATTTGACTATACATATATTATACTATATCTATATATTATATATATAACTATAATATATATACTATATATATATACTATACGAGTCATTTATATCTAATATACTAGTTATATATATATATATTTAATTATTATTATACTATATATACTACACTATATATATATATATATATAATACTATATATATATTACATATATAACTATCTATTTTTTACTATATAATTATATATATATCATATATACTATATTATATATACTATATATATATCATTATCATATATATATATATATACTACTATATAATATCATATATATCGACGTTTTAGTCTCAATCTAAATAAGATAATGTCGTCTCATCAGGGCTGCGGGACGGGGACCCCAACTCAAATGCCCTGCCAAACCTCTTTTCCAACCTTCTCCCTTATTGAACGAGGATTTACACATAGCATATATACTTTTTGCACTAGTCTTGAAATTCAAATATAGGAAAGGCTATACTTGAGAAAACATCAATTTTTCTGCTTTTCTGCTGAGAGTCTGTTTCTCTTTTCATGATATATTAGCCCAGCCATTGCTCAACAAATATCTCTCATTGGAACACTAGTTGGGGACGGGCCAAGTATTTAGTTGCAGGTGTAGCTTTGCGTGGGTTAAACATTTTGTTTAACTTTTCACCAACTGATTGGACCGACCAATTTGTATCTCAGTCGTTGTTTGGGTGATTAGTTTTCAATCATTGCACTTATTTCTTTTCGAATGACGTGTGTTTCTTCATCACTACTAGACTGTTGAACATTCTTCCAGTGAATCTGTTATTGATTTACTTGTAGAAGGTGTTGGTTCTGTAGATTTCGTTTTTATCCTTAAGATAGGAATACTAGTTTTTCAACCTGCAACCCAATAGTGACGAGTTAACTGTTCTATTATTGCTGTTACAAAATACTTGCCTATATAACGGGGATCTAAGTAAGTTGCATAGTATATAAGGTCATCGATATTCCTTCAGAACCAACACCTGAATAACACATAATTTAAGTGTGTTACTTTCATTCTTATTTATTTTTTCATCTTCATCATTTTTCATTTGGAAGTATAGTTCAAATGCATTCCTCAGCATTAGAGATTATGGCCAGTACATCCGGAGACAAAAGCCTGTGGAGACGCCACCTGATATTTGGTAATTGCCTCAAAGTTTCAAATAGCCTTAATGAGTGTGATATGATGTCATTTGCACATTAGTAAGAATGTTAAAACTTTGGAATACGAACCGGCTTACAAAGCAAGAGGTTATTTGAGCAATACAATTCTTTCCATCATATGAAGGGTGCTATTCCAGCAAGTTGGAACGTCATTGATAACAGTAAGCCTATGGCAATATTCAAGCCGTTCTTTTGAATTGCGGTCAACTCATTTTCAGTTCTCATTTCCATTTTCAGATTCGATCTTAAGTATTTTTATTTATAAAATTCTTATCCAAATCTCTGGACAATAAACATTCCGCGAACATCCGCATGGCAACGCGCGGATTGCGGCCATGCGGATGCGGAATCTTTAAATACATGTGGGTGCTCGCGGAAATGCGGATGCGGCATTGCGCGATGCGCGAGTGTTACTGCATCACTAATTTATTACTTATATATATATCTACTACTATATATATATACTATAATATAATATTATATATCATACTATATATACTATATATACTTATATAGTATATATATATATATATATATACTAATATTATATATAATACTATATATTATATATACTTACTACTCATTTATATAATGTTAAGATATTCGGCTTTTTTAAATATCCATGACTTTCGCCATTCGCAAATATTATAAAATAAATCATTTGCACTCGCACTCGGAAACTTGGATGAGAATAGAAGAATGTTCTGATGGACTTGTTACGAAAATTAGACACTTTGGAGAAATTGATCTAGAACGAGTGCAGTCTCAAGAGGTTAGTGGACAGTAATTTGAGTCCACAATCCGAAAGCTCAGCAATTAATTTATGGCCCGTACTCTGTGAGTACATTCGGTCTTGACACTCAACTGTTGAAGCAATTCCGCAATGGCATTCCTTATCCAGCCTGTGGTTTAGGCAATAGTTAATTCCGATATTATTTCCATGAACATTGCAGAACCGTAACTTTGAAAAAAAGAATTTCATCGTTGGCTTAAGATATTAAGCAGCAACACAAGGAAATGTAGAAAAGGAAAATGAGTTAAAAGAGTAAAGTATTCCCATTGTCCAGGTTCTCACCCGCACGAATGGTCCAGTACCAAATCAGCAATTCCTTGTTTTTCTCTGGTAGGTTTCACAACGCTCTTACATTATTTTTAAAAGCAATTTGTGTCTTGTCGCATACAGCGTGCAATTATCTCCAGTGACGTATTGAATGAGCAATGTTGGCGAATGGAACCTATCTCCAGATGATGTTCACTGTATCATGAAAGAGGCTGGGTGGCAGTATATAGGACAATTCGCTTCATTCTTGACCTGAACAACACTCCGTCAATCCATCAAATTAGAAATGTTCTGCGCACATCTCAAATAACCAGAAGCGACCAGTTCTCATTAAAAAATATTGCGTCAATTGCTGAAACTTATATCATCGAACCATGACTCAAGTAAAGAACTAATTACAATACAGGCGAATATTAAAGTTCAATAACCTTTCAGTAAATACATGACGTTACTCTGCAAATTATCAAATTATGCTAAGTTAATTTAACCTTATAAATAAATAATATATATTAATATATATATCATATATATATATATACTATCATATAATATAATAATATATATATATATATACCTATACACTGTATATATATAATATATACTATATTATATTATATATATATAATAACTATATTCACCTATACCCCTATATACCTATACTATGAGTTAAATTTGTTAATTTAACTTCTTTATTTTCATTTTTGTTACATGTTTAGTATTTCCCCTTCTTCGCTTTGAAGTGGAGGAGCGGTAAGATCCCAAAGACCGCACCAGGCACCGCACCGCACCGCCACGTCCAACGTTTCTCCGTGCTCCGCACCGCACCGCACGTTTTATTTTTTTCTTCCCCACCGCACGCACCCCGCACCCGCCCACCAGTCGCTGAATTTTGATGCGCACCGCACCGCACCACCCCACCAAATGAGAACACCACGCACCGCACCGCAGGTGTGTCGGCCAACCCTAATACCATTTTTATATTTATATTTATTCAATGAAATATATACCTATAATTATATATATACTATATATATATAATATATAATTATCCTACTATACTACTATACTACTGAATACTATAATATCATATACTATATACTATATTACTACTACATCTATTATATACTATATATATATATATATATAATTATTTACCTAATACTACTATCTATACCTATATAACAAGCTAACTATATACCTACCTATATATTAATATTATATATAAATTCTTTTATATTTAAATATCAGAACTTTTTCAGTAAAATAATTTTTTTTTAAAAAACAGTGTTTTAATCACCCCCTTTAATTGGATATATAAATGTGATCTACGATCTTCGCGAAATCTAGAAAACGCTGACAACCGGAAGAACCACCAATAACTCACAATCCTACCCACAAAACCATCACACAGACAAATAACCAAACCAAACCTCAACAAACATCAAACCACCACACAAACCAACAAACAAACCAACCAACATCAAAATAACCAATACAAAAATCCCCTCCATACTACCCAATATACCATAACCAAACTAAACACACACCACAACCACACACAACACCACCAACCCCACAAAAACACATACAATACCCATCACACTATAACCTAACTAACACTAAACTATCAAATACATACACATACAACTAAAACACTAACACTAACTCATACACAACTAAACTACAATACTAACAAACCACTACAAAAATACATATATCAATTAACATAACAAATCAACCCTACCACCCCCACCACACACACACCCACCCACACAAAAATACTCAACCAATACTAATACATAAACTTACCAGAACTATAGCTATAACATAACATAACTATATATATATATTAATAAATTAATAAGTATGGTAAAGCAGTAAAACAGTAAAACACGTGGTGGCGTGAAGGGTGCGGTGGGGCCCCTGGGGCTGCTTTGCTGTATGATTTTACTGCTTTATGGCTTTAGGGGGTCCATAAAAACATGATTTTCATGGAAATTTGACACTTTTTTTCCGGGAAACAATGTTTTTTAAAATTGTTTTTTCAAAAAAACACAATTCCTTTAAAAAAAGACATTGTTTTTCGAAAAAACAAAATGTTTTTTCATCAAAAGACATAAATTTTTTCAAAAAAAACATTTGTATTTAATACCTGAAAATAGTAAATCTGTAAATCACAAATGATTTAATTAACTTTAAATTTAAACTTTACCTATAACTTTAACTTTAACATTTAGTAATTGAAACAGTTTCTATAAATAAAAATGCCTCAGTTTTGAAAAAAAATGTAGGACTGTCTGTGTATACGACTCTAACGTAACATAACTCTTATTTCTGTTCTCCCTTCTTCCTCTTCTCCTTCCTCCTCCTGCTTTGCTTCATTCTTCCCTCCTCCTCTCCCCTCTTTCTTCTCTTCTCTCTTCTTCTTCTTCTTTTCTCTTCTTCTTCTTCTTCTTCTTCTTCTTCTTCTCTTTCTTCTTCTTCTTCTTCTTCTTCTTCTTCTTCTCTTCTTCTTCTTCTTCTTCTTCTCTCGTTTCTTTTCTTCTTCCTCCCTACCTCCTTCTTTTTTTTCAATTTTCCAGTTTTTCTTCTTTTCGTCCTTCTCCTGCTCGTTCCCAATCTTTTGGGGGTTATGAAACCCAAATATTCGGAATCTAATTTCATTTAAAATAATTTAACACGTCGAATTGACTAATATACACTGGAGCAGAATTGCAGTCTGGCTCCCGCAATCAACAACATTTCAGGCTCCGAGCTTCCCGGCCTCAGGCTCCGGCTCACTTGTCGACACATAAACTTCACCCCTTTACTCTATTTTATTCTCTCTCTCTTCTATTCTCACTCACCAAATTTCAACCTCCTACGAACATTCCTTTTCCTGGTTTTGGGGGCTCAGCCCCTCCGCTCTTGGACGGCCGGCTGGCGGCAAGCTTGGGCCCAGCAGGCGGCACCTTCACACAACCATTGGTAGCCAGTTCTTGAGGGAATATCTTAAAACTCTAAAGCTTTCAAACCAAAAACAATATATGCATCGAGCACCGCAGCACCGGTGCCAATGCCAACTAAAACTCGATCCCACTGCAGTTTTACTGCCAGAAATCAACTCGGCATACTCGAATAGGGTAGAGACACCAAGTTCCAACTCTCTAGCTCGGTAAAATAACAAAGTTGAGATACTCACTGCACTAGAAAAAAGGGCGGGTAGGCCGGTAACTAACACGTAGAACGAACCATGCCCTCACCAACTTCTAATTACACAAATCGAATCCTCATACCCTCAAAACATAGCGGTAAACACTAACTATTAGTGTATTTACTATGACGCACACTAGGAACATAATGTCATTGTTTAGGAAGCTGCCTCTCAAAAAGGCGGTTAGCAGTACTAACTTCGCATAGAAGGAACATCCCTAACCACCCTAATATACACCAAGTCGCTCCACGGACCTTATAACATAGGGTAAGACATAATATTGGGTGTATTCTAGGATGTAGGAAATGTCGTGCTAGAAGCTAGAAGAATCAGTTATGACAACTGAAACCCTCAAAAATGAGTCTACACCATTGAAACATATATAAACACACCTCATTTGTTCTAATATGTGGTAGGACCCAGAATTCCATTCTGGCACCGCAACCCCCAGCCCGGGTCCGGCTCCGGTTCCGGCTCGGGCTCCGGCCCATTGTTCACCAATTAACTTGAACATCGCCCATTCTACTTCTCCATTTATTCTTTCTATACACTCACAAACTTTCATCTTTCTAAACAAGATGTCATTTTTAGCGTTTTTGGGAGTGGAGACCGCCCCCCTCCCCTTAGACCGTCAGCGGCTTGAACATTTGGAGAAGCATGGTTGACGCATATAACGAAACGCATGCACAAGTTTCGAAGCAGGATACACGATGCTCTCTAACACCTCTCTGTGCTAAGGGTATGACATTTGGCTGTTAAGTTTGAAAAACCAAAAAGAAATTTACCCCCAGCCTGTCGCCATAGGGACTCTGGCGTTCCCGGGAAACAGTAACTCACCGGGAATCACATTTTGAGACATTCTACCCCTGTTTGTCACCCGCATGATAGGTTTTTGACGAGGGTAAGCCCTCTACCAAAACGCATGTGATGCTTCTAAACCGCAATGGCTGAAACGTCATGCTCGGCAATAGCGGCAATCGACTCGGCATACCTCAACATACTAGGCAACACTGAGCTCGGCTTCATAGCTCCAGAAACAAAAATGTTGCACAGGTGCATTAGAAAAGGGGGGGTAGGGTAAATATCTAATACTAACTCTTGTTAGGAATGAATCGATTCCGTCGTAAACCACAAGAATCGATTCAGCAGTGTCGATTATGTATTAATCGATACCAATATCGGGTATATACCGTCACATACGATATATCGCACTATAAGTGTTAGAAAAGGGGGGTAGGGTACTAACTCGTAGAAGGAACCAATCTAGCACATTATTATATACACCAAACGAATCCTCATACCTTATAACATTACGCGGATAGCACCAATATTTGGTTGTATTCTATGACGTCAGGATCATCGGTATGGCTAGGAACAAGGCTAGAAAAGGGGGTCCGCCGGGTACTAACTCATAGAAGCCGAAGCATCCTAGCACATTCCTAATATATCAATCTCCCTAACCTTCATACTTAATCATTAGGGGATAGACACACATAATTAGGTGTAACTTTCTATGACGTTAGGATCTTACCCTGTAGAAGTGCTAGAAAAGGGCGGGCTGAGGCTTAAACCATAACAAGCGGAAGCATTCTAGGCACCTCGCCTCTAATACCACAAGTGAATCGATTCCCCCGCTCCCTTATAACATAGGCAGGTAGAACTAACTCACTTGAGTGCCATATTCTAGCACATATAGTTCGCACGTGCTAGAAGCTAGAAACAGCTGTGTGTCTGGGGTTTGCGGTTTCTAACCTGGGTCCCAAATCTCACTGATACTACTAATGTAGTATCAATTCATAGTTCAAGATGCTGGTATCTCTTGTGGATAAGTATGGTCACTTTTGATTAAGAAATTCATGCTTAGATAACACCGCTTATAGCTGCTATTATATGTTGTTGCAATCGCAAGGATATTCGAGTTGTTGCTGGTAATGAGGGGTAGGTTGAGGACTTATTCATAGGTCCAAATGTTAATGTCTTATTCGTAGTTTCCAAATGTTAGTATCTATTGTAGGTTTTCGTCCATTGTAAATGTTAGATATGTTAGGCTAATGGTTATATTTCTGTACGTTATGTTAAATATACTATGACAATGTGAAATTAACACCTTATTTCCTTAGAGAATTAGATTATTTTCCGTAACGATATTATTTCTACGTGTTACAACACCTCTGATCGCGACGGTATCCTAGGGGGAAACGTGGGCTTAGGATTAAGCTGTTTGCTGCCGGACTAATGTTAGGTTGGCCCAAGAATTTTGGTATTGTCTACGTTTATATTCATAGTTCAAAATGATGTTATAATTTGATATGAGCGACACCTCTGATTGAAGTAGTGTCAATTCATCGTTTACGATGCTATTTTGTTGATCAGACTTGGTCCACTTGTTAACGCATATTTTGCTTGATAATACCTGCTTTCAGCTGCTTGCTGATATGTTGGAAAAGCAGTTGGATACATTGAGTTTTGTCATGTCCTGTTTAAGCTTACTTTACCTTGGAGTCGGGAACTCTGCTGACATGATTCAGCAGGACTTATTCATACGTAGGTATGGTAGGCTTGTCGATTGTACATCTATATCTTAGTTCAGGTGTATGACTATGTTAGCTTTATTGATTTGAAAAACATTTGCTTACCTTAGGCAATATATTCGTTGTCTGCTATGATAATTAAGGTAAGGCTATGACTAAATTTTTGTTAAATATAGCTATGCTTAAGGTAAAAATAAAGAGGCCCCCTGTGTTGAAAAAGTGTGACATAGGTTCCGTTCTGTACTTGCACATGTTATTACTTTTACTGTTGTTAAGTCATAGATTCTATTGTTAATGTGTCTGTTTATTCGTTGCCGTAAGGTATAGTTAGGTTTTGTCGTTGTACATCATATGCCCAGTGTTAAGTTAGGTTTAAGTTAGGTTATGTTAAGTTTCCAGTTTTGTGGATCGTTAGAGAACTCTTCTACTAACCAGATTTTTTTTTCAAATGTCTATTTTTTTTAATTTTTTTTTTTAATAATGTCGACCATTTGGGTATAGGAGCATTGTACTTCCCATAAAGTAAATTATATAACAGTGAATTGAAAGGAAAAAAAATTCAGAAATTTAAAATTAGAATAATTCGTCATTAGAGATCAATGTTCACGTTTGAAGATTGAATGCTGTCAGTTGGTTTGGATGATTCAAAAAAAATAAATAAAACCACTGCACTATTTCGTGTTTTATGTAATACTAGAATTTCTGTTATTGAAAGACCCACCCCTCTTCACATACCAACCCCTACTTTAGAAACCCCATTTTGTAGCTAATAAAAACCAAATTATTTATTTCTTTCATAACTGCCTTTTTTAATTACTTAACCCTTTCTCTTCAACCATTCTACCATAATCAACTTCTTCAATTGGCTCTATATTTTCATTAAATACCTTTTACTTGGATTGCTAACCAAACTCATAAAGCAATTCTCGCATCACCTTCAAGTATCATAATTACATTATTATTGATATTATTATTAATTTATTATTATTATTATTATTATTCTTATTTTATTTTATTATTCATTATTTATATTATTATTACTTATTATTATTCCATTATTCATATTATTCATTATTATTCATTCATCTATCTATTATTATTATTCATTATTATTATTATTATCTATTATTATTATTATTGTTTCCCCTTTTGCCATTTCTGGTTATAGTCCTTTACTTAATTAATAACTTTATTTCTAATTTAAGACCATTTAACATTTGATTGCACATCTTGCCCCCAGCTTGCACATTTATGTAATAAAAATAGGGAATGTCTTCCTTCCTCTCTTTCCTTTTGGCTT
The DNA here is from genome assembly GCA_015478945.1 of Trachelipus rathkii. NCBI lineage: Eukaryota > Metazoa > Arthropoda > Malacostraca > Isopoda > Trachelipodidae > Trachelipus > Trachelipus rathkii. The sequence goes on along the minus strand of JABUQX010047712.1, from coordinate 42,538 downwards.
CTATATCAAAATTTTCATTTCGCTTTTTCGTTTCTTTAATGAACCACTTATTCATTAAACTACTTAAACTTTTGTATTAATTATTTAACTTCATCTCAAAATGGTTTCTTCCCTCATTTCAATATATCAGTATATACTATATATATAAGCACCCTATATATATATAATAATATAATATCATATATACTATATATACTATATACCTACTCTACCCTAACTCATATTCTACCTTACCCTAGTCACCCTATATACTATTATTATATATATATACTATATATATCATCACTCCTATACTATACTAATACTACTAGCTCAATACTAATACTATATAATACTAATATATATTATATATATATATATATAATAATACACTATTATATAAAAATATCATAATATTTATATATACTATTATTTTTATATAACATAATATATATAATATTATACGTATTAGTATATATATATATATATATTATAATAAAAAAGGAGATTACTACCATACTACTATCATATAATAAATATAAACAAATAAAATCATCATTTTTCCTTGACTAATACTATAATATCAGAACCTTCTTTGAAGAACATGACTCAAGTCGAAAATCTATTAATATATATCTATTATATATATCTATATATATTATATTTATATATATATATAATAAATATATATATAATATATCTACCCTACTACTTATATATACTCTATACTATACATATATCATATATACTCCTATATATACCCCCTACTCTTCTAACCTATACTATCTATATAATATGTGAACATATCCTGATACACATGTACATTATGTGCACATATTTGTATTCTTTGTATATATATGATCACCTAGTATAACTATGAATGGAACTAATTGCTACCTAGATAAATAGGAATGGCAAAGAACAGTTTGACAGTAGACATTATATTTTTGCCAAACTTTATTTATATCATTTACACATAGATTAAAAATCTATAATGTGATTTTTTTTCATTCCAAAACCAAATCATAATAAATTTGGAAACAATTTATATTATTATTTTTGCAATATTTGTTTAATATTCTTACCTAATCAATTCTATCTCATTTCTTCGATTCTATTACTGTTACAGAGAAGTATGCCCAAAAATTTCTGAATTAATATTTATCTTCTAAATTGTTATATATATAACTATACATTATGCATTATATATTATATTATTATATATATTTATTATATATATATATATATATATATTATATGAATATACAATATAATATATATATATAATATATATATATTATATATATTATCTATTATCATATACTACCTATATATATATACTACTAATAATATATCACCTATACTCTATAATATACTACCTTCATACTACTTACCCTAATTACTAATACTATTCCATACCTATACTATACTATACTACTATATATATATATATATACTATTATCATCATCTTCTTCCTAAATATACGATGGGGCACCTACTACTATATATATATAATATATCATATATTACTACTACTATATACTATATAATTTGTATTTAGGTTTTGGATTTGCAACAGGCGCCAATATATTAGATTAATAGAGGAACTTCTTATCGCACAGTCGTTAGTCACATCTGGTATCTTTTGGTAGGTTCTGATGAAATCAAAATGTATGTATGACGGTAATGAAGCGTGTCGTAAGAATAAATGGAGTCGAAAGTGATTGGTTTCATATTAATAGCGGAGTGAGGCAAGGGATGTGTTATGTCTTCCTTGGTTATTCAACTTGTACTATGGATGGTTTATTAAAGAATTACGACGGGGGCCGGTGGCCAAGTCTATGTTGCGTCTTCAGGAGATGATAGAGGACAATGGGAAGGAGCGGAGGTAATGCCCTACCTCCTTATATGCGGATTTGAATTAGTTTGTGGGGCGTGGAATCTGAAGAGAGTGTGAGAGGCATTGGTAGAGAGATTTGTCAGCGGTGCTGCAAATTCAAGAAGGTCTTGAAGATTTGACAAACGTATGATAAGAGCAAGGTTTATGCGTTCGTGAGTGAGGGACAGGTCCCTCGGTGTGAAATTATGTAGCATGGTGACGGCTGGAAACAAATTGCCCTAAGTTCAAATACTTTTAGGACTATATGTTGGATGATAAATGGAGCGGAATGATGCAGATATGTAGTAAGAAAGTTTGGCAATGGCAGGAGGTGGCCTCGGTGCCGTCTAAACTCGTTGGTGGACGTTAAAGCTAGTCAAGTTTGAGTGCAGCCAGCGGTCTCAGATGCGGGGTTGTCGTTTACCTGTGTTATGTATATGTAGTGACGCTCATGGTCATGGAATTAGAGAGGCTATAAAATCTAACAGGATACAAGTGTTCAGGAATGGATAATCGCTAGCGACCCCGGGGGTTAGGTTGTGAGAAGAATGACAAAATCGAGGAATGAACACTATTAGACAGTTGTGGGGTGCTGAAGAAAGCGCCGCCGTTAAATGAGAAATACTCACAAAAGTATGTTGCAGATGGTTTGGTCCATAGTAGAAAGCAGCCGGTCGGGGTAGCACAGCTCGGTTTAAGCGGGTGATATTAGTAAGTGGCTGTGTTACGGAATCTGCCCGCGCTGGATTGCACAGTCAGTCAAGGGAATTGCCCTTTCACGGAGAAGAAAATGTGCAGCGTTTGTAGAGGCCCCGAGAAGACAACCAGACTGCTCAACTAGGAGTGGAATGCCGAGGCCGGCTCTCATGGTTTATGGTTCACCTGGGCAAAGGCATACGACCCCACATTACGAGAACCATAGGAAGGGTCCGCCCCGGTTCCGTCGAAGCTCTAGTTGCTAACTTTTCTGACTGCCAAGAGTTCTCACAAGAAAGCTTATAAAGGAGCGTAAGGCTGGACCTCTTTCGACTTGCGTCACACATCTTCTACTTACTTTCTTGTTTCCTGTGGAATGTTAAGCACCCTCTCAACCCCAGTCTTCTGGAAAGAGTGCATACCTATCTATATATTTATTCTAATATCTCTATACAAGCATTTAATCATACAAATCATATTTTACTATATATACTATATATATATATACCTTATAGTATATATATACTATATATATAACCATTCCCCTACGTGAGTTTCGAACCCCGTACAATTGCCTGTCGTAATCAGGTGTGTACCACCTGAGCACGATTGAGCTAAAAGAATCTTAAGAGATATATCATATCAGAAAGAAATAAAATAACATATATTATCAAAATAGAAAGAAATAGAGGAAAATTAACAAACAAGATTAATAGAAAAACACCTAGAAAAATAGAAATCTTAATTAAAAAAAAAACCAACATTACAAAAAAAAAAAGAGATTTAAAAAAATGAAACAAAAAAACTCTCCAGCAACTCACGATGTACAAACAACAAGAAAGAAAAAACATAAAAAAAGCAAATAAACTTTAATAAAACAAATAACCCCATAATTAAAACAAAAAACAAAAATAACAAATACACAAATTAAAGAATAAATACACAATAAATAAGCATTATCACAAATATCATTAATCCCAAATAAAACACATAAATAATAAATAAAATTATCTGAACAAAGGAAGCATCCAAAAATAAAACACCATAACATGAAAATTATAACAAAAAATAAAATCAAAACTGACGATAAAAAAAAATAAGATAATAAATAAATAAATAATAATAAGAAAGAAGACAAATTATCACGATAAAAGCAAATAAAACATAATACAAAAAAATAATGCAATTAACCAAACGAAACAAACACCACAATATCAAGACACTATATTCACACATCAACGAATCAACAGAAGAAAAAAAATCAAAAAAAAAAACCCATAAACTTGAAATCACGCAGCTGCAACATCAAAACACTACCAATACACCAGTAAACACAAAGAAACAATTCGCAGAAAGCTTTCTGCCATCATAACGCTCCTCAGCTATAACCAAGTCTCTCTGTAGACTATCACACTACCGCAATACTAAACACGCCTATATCACTGTACGCTCTCCCTTTAAACCACAAACGCCTCTTCTGAACTAAATAAGCCAAACAGATTGCACACTTCATAGGAAAAATCACAAACATTGATTCGCTTCACTTTGAAAAGGCTCCCAAAAGCCAGTACCACGCCCGAAAAGTGTAGTATCAAAAATGTTTGTTTTAAATGTTCTTAAAGCTGATAAATAAAAAAAAACCCTCTCTAATTTACATACTAGTTAAAACTAATAAAATAGTAAATATGAGAAGAAATAGCGATCAAGCATTTGGAATAATAACTATAAAACTATATATATATTACGTATACCTACTATATATATACTATATATACATATATATTTATATACTATACCTATACTATACTATTATATATCATATATATATATATATTTATTTATATCATATACTATATATATATATATACCTTATACTAGTATTATCTATAATATCAATAACTTATATAGTATATATACCTATATATATATATATATGATACTATATACTGATATTATATACTACTATATATATTATATATATATATATTATATATATATATTATATATATATAATATATATATGTTTATTACTACCTTATATATATACTATTATATATATATATTAAACTATATATATTATATATCCTATATATATATATATACCATATCTATATATATAATAGACTCACTATATTATATACTACTATTATATTATACTATATATTATATATATATATAATTATATATATATATATTATTATATATACTACTATATATATTATATATACTCATTACTATAAGTAGTAGGAATCACTAACCTCTGGTGGCCAGATTTAGATCTAAATCTGGAAACTTTGGCCTTTTATTGACTTTTTTTTTAGCTTTTTTTAGCATTTTATTGTTATATTTTGTTTTATGTAGCACTCGTTTTGTCGTCCCTTTCCCTAACTATTGGAACGTCTATCGGATAAGCCATGCACCGTAAAGGCTCCGGGTGTTGCAGGTCACTCCTTTTTGGCCTCTCCTTCCATGGTTCCTATTTATTATCTTCTTATGGCTTTCTAGGCTCTTATTTTAGGACTTATTTAGCTCCTCTATTATTTAGAATTACTTAGTAATTTGTGGTTATTGGGCTGGTGCATATGTACGCAACGTTCACGTGTACTTACTTACTTGTATGGGTGTACATGACATGTTTTGGCTGATTTTTATTTTTATTTACTTTTCGTTTGTTGGTTCTGTTTTTGTTGTTTTTGGGAACTTATTGCACGCGGTCTTCCATTGAACACGCACATATACACCAATTGAACAACCTACAGACAGACAAACAATTACATACACTTAATAAATCTACGAATGACATCATCACCTTGCTCTTCTCCTGTAAACATACTATATTTTTATTTTTATTCTTAATATCATTAATATATATACCGACCAAAATATATTCACGACTTTCTTGTAGATAAATTTACATAATGTAAATTATCAATATTGAATGACATTATGTCATGAACCGGATAATCGAATTGAGGTCTGCTGACATATTGGCTCAGAGCGATGACTTTGAGCCAAAAACCTCAGTTATCCAAAGGGAAATTTTTGTAAATTTATACTAAAAGAACCATTATCACTATGGTCATTTTCCGAGCAAATTTCGAACCTTTTCCCAAATGCTTAAAGAACACACACACACACACACACACACACACACACACACACCACACACACACACACACACCACACACACACACAACCTATTATTATTTGATTAATATTCTGCATTTATCGTATATACTAATATGATTATATATCCTACTCTATATACTACATATATACTACTACTCTACTATATAGAAATATACTATCTATATATATCCTAATCTACAATATATAATATATATATATAATACTATAATATATCATCATCCATATTATATATATATAATATATATAAATGCAAGATTTGCATAAGATTGTTGATTTTAACGCTTTAAACGGCCCATCAATGTTTCATGGGCAGTTAAAGCCATTTTTAAGGGTTTCAGAGGGAAATCCAAGTCAAATGCTTGAAATGACTTTGGATTTTACAATCGTTATGATTTTGGTGCTTAAAGTGTTAAATTTATTGGTTTCTCAAGATAGGTGTCACGAATATTTGAGAATGATGCAATTCTACCACCATAGAAAATTCAAGTCAAAAGATCGACATGATTTTGAGAATTTCCCTAAAATTCGTTTAGATGGCTGGCACTTTATGTATCGACTTAGGGGTTTTTAAAAAATTTGAAAGCAGATTTTGAATCAGAATGACTATATATAGTTTATAGGATGGCTGAGTAGAAAGCGCGCGACGGAGCAGCAAGTCAAACTTTAGGAAATAATCATACAATAGGTCAGGTGAACGTGTCTATTCCCCTACATATATAGGACCATGAGAAACTCGCATTTTGTCGCACGAGCTTCCTACGACCTCTCTGGCGGTGTAACATTGAGACCCAAGATCGGATCCTGGTGAGAAAGATAAAATAATTCTTTAGGATACATTGATGATGAAAAAGTCGGAGTCAGGCCGACTCCTGCATGGAGTTTGATAGGCGGTGAAAAGAGATACGAGACTATTTATTGCGGTGCTTTAATCAAAATTTGCATTCGATTTGTCTAAAGTATGTATTACAGATAAACCTTGTTCAAGAATATCTGCTGAGTTTGTATACGATGGGTTGAACTCTCTAATGGGTTGCGTGAAGCTACCACGCGTGCACCCGCAGCCCAGGCCGCGATCCGGGCAAATATGACGCTCGACGCATTTAATATTTTAGTTGTGACGTTTCTTACTAAACTTTTAATTAAGCGATTCCTCCGTTTTTATTTTAGTTTCTTGTCATATAGCCGTTTTCTATACGATGAGTCCAACATTTTATTTTAAACAACAAACATTTTTATTTTTATTTAGTAGAACATGATTCTTATTAAAGATTTTTAATAGAACACATGTGTTTATATGACCCTAAGGCGGTAAGTCAATAAAGTCAATAGCACAGCGATTCCCCATTGATAGCCCCCTTCACCGGGCTATGCCTTGTACTACTTTTCTGCTTTACTGCTTTACTGTGTTACTACTTTACTGCTTTACATTATATTGAAGCACATTTTGTAAATAAAGTTTAAAAACACTCGAGCACTCACACACACACACACGCACACATATAATATATATTATAATATATATATATATTATATTATATATTATATTATATATATATATATATATATATATATCATATATATATATATATATATATATATATATAATATATATATATATATTATATATATATATATATATATATATTCTCTGATATACAGAAAATTAAAAAGTTTTTACCTAAATTATATTTTTATTTACATATTTATATACTAAATATACAATAATTGATATACTGTACAAAGTTTGCATACAACATACAAACATCATGGTGATCTCCTTTTAGAATGTAAAGATATCTTTCAGTATTTTCATTTTATACGTTGTTAGTAATAACTGAATACAACCTCTGGCTGTTGAAGCGATCAATCAGATATTGATCGGAGAAAGTCCGTATACTTAATGAAATTTTTAGTTGAATTGGAGAAGGAATTTTATTATTAAATCGATTCCACGTTGACTTCTAAATGTTTATACACATTGTTCATTTCCGATAATTTTCTCAATGTTGTTAATCTAGCAAAGGTACTATGTTATTATACTTTATTGTTATATTCAAAGTATGTGTCTCATCAGATCCCTCTTTACTTTCTGCCGCAAAATCGAATACGAAATAAAGCACCGGTATTCATTCATCAGATTTTGCCAGATGCAGTGTGACATTTTGCCACGGGTCACGAGGTGTATTAAGGATACCGTTACGAAAAATCTTATGCATTAATTAGAAACATGTGTACCATGTTCTTTAACACTTAAACCAGCACGCGTTGAATATGAAGCTATAAGGTACAATGATTCACCTTTGAATGGTATACAAATCTGTTCACGTGATGAGGGTTGGTGTACACTAAATAATCATATTCAGGACATGTAAATCATCACGTTAAACTTAAGTGACGTCATAAAGTCATCTGATATATCATATATAGTTAATATATATATATATATCATATATATATATATTTATATATATATATTATATATATATTATATATATATTATATATATATTATATATATATATATATATATATTATTTATATATATACTATTATATATATATCAATGAATTTTCCTTGCAAACGTTAACTTTTCAGTTCTACTACGCATTGCCCCATTACACTTTAATAATCGATATATTTAACTCTTAGATTTAAGCGAAAAGTTAGTAAAGAACAACTTATATCATTTTATGACACAGCATTTATAACACAGCTAAAACCTACATAGTCATCGACAGAAAATTTCTACTATTAAATATATTTACAAGTTCATTATAGATAACATTATTCCTTACATGTACATTGCCTTTATGATGATTTCAAATTTAAACATTCTAAGTCTTTACAGATAGGCCTATCATTTATATAGTTGTTCCTCAGATAGTTTCTTAACTCGGAATGATATAATGATTACTTAATATAAATTTTAAATCCAAAGAATCAATGAGATAAACAGCACCATTTTTTCCCTATAGACTGAAATCCAATGTCCTCCAGTTGTAATCTGGAGCGGCAATGTGTGGAATTCAATTTCTAGTTCTAGTTCACAGATCGTATTTCATTAATTGTGAAGACTCCTATAAATCGCCTCTCGTTTTGAAACAGCTTTAATTTCTTCTTCATTCAGCTTTAATAATTCAAAAGTATGTTGTGTACTCCATCAATTTCATTGTGCCGAGGATGTTCCAAATATACCAAGACGGCTGCAAACTTTAACCAAAGGAGAGACTTAACATTAATGTCTCCTTTCTTAAAATGTTTAAATGGTTTGCGTTACAAGCTGAAAGGTTAGTCGCGAGATCGTATGCATATAAACTACTATTCTCAGCGTATGCTTTGAGATCTATTCCTGTTCCGCTATCGTTGCATGAAACAGTATTAGCTATTAAGTCGTAAAAAGGTCTTGAACATAGAGATTGGTATCCATTTTATAACATTTCACAGTCTCGATCGTAAGGTTGCCCGTTTACATGTAGACTGATATCTCTAAGTCCGAAAGGGGAGAATTTAAAGGATGACTTTTTATAATTCCCAGAGTTCGCTTCATGTTCAACAATTCCTATTATTACCTTCTGAGGTAAATTACCGCTCACAATGTTAGGGATATTGATACTCGATAATCCCTAAGTGAAATCAAATAACTTAGTTTCCCTTCTTTTGATAGGATACTTTGCTGTTGTGTTCAATTGAAATTTTTCAATTTCCAAATGTCTGTGGGGTAATAATTTCACTCTTCTAACATAAAGATAGGCTTATAACAAATTGAAAACAGGTTCAAGACATGCCACAGTAGCAGCAGGTTTACCTTTTTATCTTAAGAGCAAATTGAGTACTAGATCTGGTTAAGCGGATTCTAGTATCCACAGCTGAAGGAACAAGTCTTTCTTGAGCTAAGATTTCACCATTTGAACGTCCGTAAAATTCATAAGTATCACTTGTGAATTTAGAAGCTTTATCTGCATGGTTGCTAACATCTGTGAAACTGTAAAAACAGCATGATTGGAGATGAGACTGCTTAGCTTCATCGGAATAATTGAATAAATGTTGTATGTAACTTTTATAACGACAATTTGCAGCTGACTTTCCCAGCGATGTTTCATTGAGATACACTTCAATAGCACTATAATAACATGGTTAAAACATGTATACAGGAAATTTGATTCCGTATACACTATGTGGTCATCAGATGCAAGAAGGTATGTACCATTGGGTTTTGTCAATCAATTTTATTTTTTTTATAATATTAATAAAAAACACATTGAATGGATCTAGATACTGATCATGAAGTGCAAGGAATTATGAATTCAAGAGGTACATCGGTTTTGGTAATTGAGTGAATGGGGTTAATACTGACGAAATTTGTCTCACTTAAACTAATCTGTGTAGTATTCATGGAGAAGAAATCCAATTCGCTCTTACAACAGTCTGGACTAGAAGGATGAAGGAAATGCATCTTGCATGTATGAGCGCTGATGGTATAATGAGTAGAGTCTTGATTAACCTTTGCTATATTACATAAGGATCCATATGCACTATATTTAAATGATGCCAGTAGTATTTAAAATAGCATAAGTACATCAATACATTTTCTTCTGAAGGGTCTATTTTACCTTTTGCTTTTTTCTTTACACACATATTCTTACGACTATTTACCATGACCCGTCTATCACCTAATCGAACACAATCCAAGCATCTCGTCAGAACTAACAATCTCGTCATTTTAAGGAGTGACGAGTGTGGCTTCTGCAGCTATATTTTATGTATTAGTATTCAGCTCCTTGCTGAAGTTGCTGTTTTGGGCATGTTGTATATATATATGATATTTAAGTAGTGTTTATATATTATATAATATATATATGATATATATATTATATATATATATTATATATATATAAATATATAAATATAGTTATATATAGTATAGGTATATATAATCTCTTCTCGTGATATGAGAGGCAAAGGCACTTCCATTAATTTAACGAAATCCAGCCTCGCATGTGCTAGTGATTCCCCTTTGCAATTTCGACCCGGAAAACTCTATCATCTTCTATTATTTACGAAGCTCTGTTTTATATTGCCTTTAAACTGTGAGAGTAAGTTAGTGAATAAATGAATGTTATTAACATTTACTTATATAAAATCATACACTTGTGAATATTTCATGAAATTTTCTAACATTAACAGAAAACTTACATGCGAAAACTTTCAACTTTGTTTAATAAAGGCCCTATATGTTTTTTGCATGCTTCGTGTGATATGTATACGTGTATCTATCTATGCTATATGTCTGTCTGTGAAGTATATATTACACCGTCCTATATCTTCTGTTTATACATCTTATAGATCCAAATTCAGAGAAAAATAATGTAATTTAGGAAAAGTTATAACTTTACTCTTTGGGAAAATGTACCACCCTTAATAACGGGCCTTTTAGTGTTAATTTACATATATGTGTGCGACTTATAGGTGTAATGTAAGCCGTCCTGTGATCTTGTTATGAACATCCAAAAGGTGTGCATACATAATTGGTTGATTGAAAGGTGCTGATGTGTTTGTGGTTCCTGTCGAATAGTCTGATAGGTATGTCCATTCTTTAGCAGGAATGTATCGTTTAGGAACAATGGATACTGTGTAATATCATGTAGTCTATGACCCAATTCTCGTCACGGCGTGTTTGCAGCATACGGTTGAAACCAGTCTGATCGTTGAAAGATAAGACACATCAGGATTATATGTAACAGTATAGTCATTTGGACCGTTCTGATCAGAGCTCCATCATATAAACCCTAGATAAAACTTGTATAAGGAATGCGAAGAACGGCGTCACTTCAAAAGGGTGCCGCCATAAAAGGCCACTTCAAAAGTGACCGCAAGCCGAAAAAGGTTCACGTGCCTCTACTAGGCTATATTCGATAGGCTATATATTCTATAGGCTATATTCATAGGCTATATTCTATAGGCTATATTCTACTTCTAGCACGTATGAGCGCTATATGTAGAAATACCACCGGTCTTAGTGTTACCCCCAGTGTTATTGGGGACGGGTATAATCGAGTTGCGTACATTAGAACGGTGCTAGGATTGCTCCTTCTCATGAGTTATTACCCTTACCCCTTTTCTAGCCTTTTCTAGCATGACATGTCCCTACATCATAGAACACGGCTAATAATGGTGTCTATTCCTATGTTATTAAGGTACGGGGAGTCGATTGGTATACATTAGAAGGGTAGGTTGGTTCCTTCTATGAGTTAGTGATTCCCCCCACCTCCCCCTTTCAACCTTCCTAGTTCGCGATATAATCGTATATGCCGGAATATACCCGTGTTTTAGAGGGTTTAGTATGTTTTAGGGTATAGTGATTCGAATCCTGTGGTTTATAAAGGGTTCGAAGCACTCCTAGCATGGTTTAGCATTAGACATTACCCCTACCCCCCTTTTCTAATGCACCTGTACAACATTTTTGTTTCTGAAGCTATGAAGCTGGGCTCGGTGTTGTCTAGTATGTTTTGAGGTGTCCCGAGTCGATTGCTGCTATTGCCGAGCATGGCGTTTCAGCCGTTGCGTTTTTAGAACGCAGCAACATGCGTTTTTCGTAGATGGGGTACCCTTCGTCAAAAACCTATCATGACGGGTGTCAAACAGGGGTAGAATGTCTCAAAAATAAGATTCCCGTAGTTACTTTCCCGAACGCCAGAGTCCCCATGGCCCCCTGTGGGGGTCATTTATTTGGTGTAAATCGACACCGATTATCACATCTTAGCAAAAGAGGTGTTAGAGTCATCGTATCTTCTTCAAACTTGGCAAGCGTTCTTTATATATTACAACATTGTTGCAGCCAATGTTTCAAGTCGCTACGTCAAAGGAGGGGTGGGGCCCCCGCCCCCTTAAAAACCTAAAAATGGACTTAGAAAGCTGAAATTTGGTGAGTGTATAGAAGAGAATAAATGAAATAGAATTAATTGACGAACCATAGGGGGCCGGTGCCGGAGCTGGTGATTGCGGTGCCAGAATGGAATTCTGACTCCAGCTACATATTAGGACAAATGAGGTGTCTACATCTATGTTTTCATAGGTGTAGAACACATTTTTTGGGGTTTCAGAACCCTAAAATGAGTCTGAGAACCCCTCTTCAGGGGTTTCTAGTGAAAAAAAAGAAGAAAAAGCGGTAAGGAAGATGCATTATAATGAATCACGGTTTCAACTCTCTAAAAACGATCGCAGGGTTGGCAAGACCGAACGCGAGGTTGCCCCCGCGCCCGCAGGTGCGCTCCCGACCCGGAAACGACGCGAGCGCCCGCAGGCGCAATATTAATGCGCGCACGTTAAATATATTTCGTAGTTGTAACGTTAATATACACTTTTTTTTTTTTTTTAATAAAGTGTTTACACCACTTGTATTTCTTTTCAAGTAAATCCGTTTCTGTACTAGAAAACCGCCTATTTTATTTTTATACTGTTAAACTTTCTTATTATGTTTTTATCTTATACAAAACCTTGTTCACTGTTAATTTTTCTGTAATAAAAACATGTTTTTTCTACCTTAAAGCTATAACTCAATAAGGCAGTAGCGCAAATAGCCCCAGAGGGGTCCCTCCCCTCCCCCCTGGCTATGCGCTTTGTCTTTACTGCTTTATTGCCTTACTGTAGGGTTTTACTGTTTCAAGTCCTATCCGAAACACACATTCTGGTGGAAAAATAACTTCATTAAACTTTGAAATATATATATATATGATATAATTTATAATATATTATATATATATATATATATATAATATATAATATATATATATATATATATATATATATATATATATTATATATATATATATATATATAATATACATATATATATAATATAATATATAATATATAATATATATATATATATTAGTAGATATATATATATATAATATATAATATATATATATATATATATATATAATATCCTATATATATATAGTATAATATAATCCCATAAAGACCTTTACATTAAAACGTCGAACATTGAAGAAGTATGGACGTGTTTAAATTTTATGTATCGTAGTCCGGCTACTTGTCTTGTATCAGGGCCCAACAGGATGCGGGAAAACCTTTCTGTTATAAACATATAAGAGAGAAATAGAAATTTTTGAACAGAACCAGTAAAATAATATGGGGTTACAGTGTTTATCAGGCAAAATTTTGCCAGAATATAAAGATGTAATTCAATTTCATGAAGGAATCTACGACATCAAATCGTTGGATAATGTGAATGGTCATAAAATCATTGTATTAGATGATTTAATGCATAAGTTGAATGAAATAGATGAGATAAAACTGCATCAGTAGGTATCAAAGGGTTAAACATCTCTGTATTTTTTATCACCCAGAACATTTTTTATCAGAATAAGTATATGAGAGATATATCTTTAAACACCCAATATCTACTACTCTTCGGTCAGAGAAGAGACATGAATCAGATCAATGTATTAGCCTCTCAAATGTTCCCATCACAGCGTAAAGACTTCTTAAAGGTATATAAAGAAGTTACGTCTGTTCCTCACGGTTATTTAATGTGTGAACTTCATCCTAAAAACACGTATAGAGTTTTGCTCCGTACTAACATTTTACCATTCGAAATTGAAACTGTATTCATACCTGAATAATGAGTACTCTAGTTGTTAAGTATTTACCTCTTATAAAAAAATTTAAAAAACTGAAAACAGCTGAAAAACGTAAACTAATCTGTAATGATGAAAAATTCATCCAGTGTGTATGCGAAGTCTGCTTAAATCTTATAAAACCTCAGAAGGTGAAACTTCGCCGTCACAGAAGCATCATTAAAAAACTCTCTCTAAATATAAAAAATCTGAAAAGTAAAAAGAAGTTACTACAGAAAGGAGGTGGAGTGTTCCTACCGTTACTTTTTTCCGTCATAGCTCCTTTAATAACTAAGTGGATATCAGAATAATGAAGAAGGTGGCTGTATTACCATATAATGAGTATGAGAAAATGAAGTATAATAATAATAATAATAATATACATTCTGATCAACATACAACAAATCAGTCATCTCTAACACAGCCTCAGACAATACAGCCTATACAACAGCACTTACAGGGGCTACCTTCTCCCGCAATTCATCAACAATTACAACATCAGAGTCCTCATATCCAGAATGATTCAGGACCATATCTGCAACCTCAACCCCAAAGTTTATATGACCCCAAAGTTGAACAGATAAACAATTATGAAAAAGAAGTGCTTAGGATATTAAATTCAGACATTAACATTCATGAAAAACGTGCCTTATATCAAGAAGCCATACAGAAATTAATAGATCTTAAAAACTTACATCTATATGCCTCAATAAGTAAGTCAATCCCCGATGATTCAACTACACCCTCGGAGGTAATACCTGCTGTGAAAAACGAAGATACTTTTAAAAATATCCTGGAGGAGAGCTTGCCAAATAGAGGTCGCAAAGCTGGTCTAGCTTTATATAATATTTTAAAAGATCAATTATCATGGAATGAATTAGGACAAATCATTATCGATAATGAAATTGTCAAAGGTTCAAATATTGTTGACTTGATAGCAGATCTCTCACGTGATTGGAAGAAAGGTCCCGTTGCAGGCTGGCCTCTCATCAAACAAGAACTTCAGACTATTAACTTCCCCCGAACTTTAATCTTAAATACACGAAGATTAGCAGACTTGGATGATATCCCCAAGATGCCTAGACCAGATACAAGTCCAGCAGGTACTTCTTACGCTTCAGATAAATTTAAGCGTGTTACCAGAGGAAGAATAGGAAAAACCCCATACAGTAAAACTTTAAATGGATTTAATTCGAATAATAATATATATTATATATATATATATATATATATATATATTATATATATATATATATATATATATATATATATATATAATATATATATTTTATATATATATATATATATATATATATATGCTGTTTATTTAGTTGAAATGCCTATGATTAAATAAAAATATACCATTTTTTTTTTACTTTATTTCCCTTTGTGAGATATATATAATATATATATATATTATATATATATATACTATATAAATATATATAATAATATATTATATATATATATATAAGATATGATATATATATATATATATATATATTATATAGTTATATATATATTATTATAGTATATATTATATTATATATATATATATATATATATAATAATTATATATATATTATATGTTTAACCTTGGTTGTCAGTATTCAACATGGAAGCGAAGGCGAAGGTTGATAAGTATTACTTCAACTTGAGAGAACCAAATAGTTTTGGAGGGTTCACTAGGTTTGCTGCAAAGTTTCCAAACACTGAGAAAAAAGAGTTGAAAGAATATTTAGAGGGTGAAGATGCTTTTACTTTACATAAACCTGTCCGTCGAAAATTTCCTACCCGGACAACCATAGCCCTTCACCTCGATAATGTTTGGCAATTAGATTTAACGGAAATGATTAAATACAGTTCTTATAATGAAGGGTTTCAATATATACTTTTTACTATTGACGTATACTCTAGATACTTATGGTTAAAAGCTTTAAAAGATAAAAAATCAGAGACAGTGGCGACTGCAGTGAGAGAAATTATAAGGGATGATGATAGATATCCAAAACTGATTTGCACGGATAGGGGTAGCGAATTTCTAGAGAGTTTCAGGAAATTATTACTGAATACGATATAGGATATTTTAACATATTTTTCATAAATAAAGCTGCTATTGTAGAAAGAGTTCAGCGTACGATTAAAGAAGAATGCATAGATACTTTACTAAGATGAACACTTTTTTAAGTGGATGAACATTACTCGTATGACCTGCTTATTCTTACAATAGATCTTTTCATAGAACTATAAAGACAACTCCTTAAATGTTGAAGACACCATCGGTGATCCAGCAAAACACAAGAGATGTAAAAATTAAAAGATAAAACAGGATAAAAGTGAATGTATGTTAAGAGTGTTAGAGCTTTGATGACACCGTTTAGAAAAGGGATATGAGCGGGGGTGGTCTAGGGAAGTGTTTAAGGTAGATAGTATAAAAGAATTTCCTAATGAGACGGGTTAAAATTATATTATCTCAAAGATTTAGATGGAGAACCCATAAAAGGAGGATTTTATAAACAAACAAGAAATACAGAAAATACGATTCGATCCTAAGAGTAATATGTATAAAATAGAAAAAACTGATTAGGTTCAAAGGTCGGGGTAAAAATAAACAGTATCTGGTGAAATGGGTGGGCTACCCTAACAAGTTTAATTCATATATAAAAGCTAGTGAAATCACGAAACATTAATCATTAGTCATCGTAATCATGGCAGAGTATAGATCATTTCTATTTAACTCTGCCATCTTCGGCATCTTTGGATCTACATCCTGATAATAAAGTCTCAGATTTTACAACCGAATTAATGAATCCTATTCAACTTAACAGAGATCTCTATGAGGTAGGACTGTGCGAAATGATATTAGACGCTAATATTGAAAATCTCTCTCAGACACGTCATTGGATAATGGTGTATAGAGTTGCAGATTATGTTAAATCTGTATTAAAAATAAAAAACACATCCGATTTAAAACGTGTGACAATTAAAGGTTCGGAATATTTCTATGAAAAATTTGTGTTAAAACGAGGATATTACCGTTCAATCCATGACATCCACAGTTATTTAAACACCCAGTTTGCTGTAAGTAAGATATGTAAAGATTTAATATACATTATTAATAACCACCCTGGGGAAGACAGGGTATTAATCACTTTAAGATCGATAACAGGAATGAATTTGAGAGACCCTGAAGTGTTTATCCTTAAACGTTCAGATTGGTTTCGGAAATGTATACATGAACACGAAGCTGTAGTAAAACATAGTGGAAATAATGAACCTTCCCGTGCTCTGAACAACAGTCTTATTGACTCAGACTTATCTCTCAATTATATATGCATTCCTTCGGAGATGTTACAAGATCAAGGGATGGCTTATGTTTATACAGATATAGTTGACCATCAGTATGTGGGGAATACTAAAGCACCCTTATTAAGGGTGGTTCATTTTCCTAAAAAGGGAAAGGTTATATCTTTTCTAATGTTCATTACTTACCTCTCAGTTGTTCACATTTAGGGTCTGTGAGAATGCATATAAAGGATGTCGAAGGTAGACCGTATCCATTCACAGACGGAACACTATTGTGTAAAGTTCATATTAGAAAGAAACAGACACTTTAACTATAACATGATGGACTATTTTTTTAACAGAGTAGAAAATCTTTCATATATACTGTTAGAAAACCTTCTAGAAATAAGGATAGGTGTAAGATTATATATAAGTGATGTAGTTAGTTATATTTATTCATTCATTAACTTACTCTCACAGTGTAAAGATAGGGCCTGATAGAAGCTCCGTTAATAATGTATAACGATAGGGTATTCGTTGGAACAAAATTACAAAGAGGGTATGGACTGGGTGGATTTTTCTCTAAATTATGGAGAAGTGCAATGCCTCTATTTAGAAGAGGAGGTGAATATATAGGTAAAAAAACTATACGAACAGAGATGCATACGTTACAGGATATAGCCGCAGGAGCTAACCCTCGCGAATCCTTAAAAAGACGAATTACAGATGTTTCAGATGAGATGTTGGATGATGTAAAGCGCAAAATAAGACGCAAGATGACGGGTCAAGGTAAAAAACGTATGAAAATATGCGTTAAGAAAAAGGTTAAGACTAAAAGACCTCAAAAGAAAAAATGCAATGATGTATTTGCTATTTAATTACTAATTGGCATCTTTTACATAAACATCATCATACTGTGACCGAATATAAGAAAAGCTAAATCACCGATCCGCTCATTATACGATCAGCACCCCAACATACAAGATGCATTTCCTCCATCCTTCTAGTCCAGACTGCTGTAAGAGTGAACTGGATCTCTTCTCGATGAACCCCACCCAGATTAGTGTAACTGAAACCAATTTCATCAGCATCAACCCCATACATTCAATTACCAACACCGATGTCCCTCTCGAGTTCAATATACCAGGTACTTCGGATCAGTATTTAGATCCATCCAACGTGTTTTTATATCTGAAAACGAAACTGACGAAGCCCGATGGTACAGACCTTCCATCATCTGACGATCACATAGTATACACAGAATCCAATTTCCTGTATAACCTGCTTTTAATCAGATTGAAGTTGTATCTCAATGAAACTCATAGGGTGCATCAGCTGCAATTATCCTCGTATAGAAGTTATATAGGAACATTTATTTAAAGTTATTCAGACGATGCTACAAGCGTCCTATCTCCAGTCTTGCGGTTTTTATAGTTTCAAAGACGAGGCTGCACATATAGATAAAGCTGGTAAAACCACAAGGAACACATATGAATTTTACGGACGTTTAAACGGTGACATCTTCTCTCAAGAAAGACTTATTCTACCAGCTGTAGATACTAGAATTCGATTAACCCGCTCAAATCCTAAATTCGTTCTTAAAATAAAAAGTAAACCTACTGCTACGGCTGTATGTCCTGAACCTGTTTACAAGTTGTTAGAAGCCTATCTCTATGTTAGAAATGAAATTACTACCCCAGAGACATTTGGAAATCGAAAACTCTCTTGAACATTTACAGCAAAGTATCCTAGTCAAACGAGTGGAAACAAGTTGTTAACTTTACCACAGGGATTAGTCGAGTTCCAATATCCCCAACATTGTGAATGGTAATCTGCCTCAGAAAGTAATAATAGGTATTGTGGAACATGAAGCTTACTCAGGGAATTATAAAAAATCACCCTAATAAATTCACCCCTTTTGGACTTAGAGGTATCAGTCTACATGTATAAACGGTCAACCTTACGGTCGGGACTATGAAATGTTATACAATGGGTCGCAATTCTCATTGTTCACGACCTTTTTACGATCTAATAGCTAACGACTGTATTCATTTGCAAATGACAGCGCGGCACAGGGATAGATCTCTGCAAGAAATCACGCTGATGAATAGGTAATTTATATGCTTATCATCTCACCGCTGACCTTTTCAGCTTGTAACGCTAATCATTTAAACATTTTAAGAAAGGCACATTAGGGTTAAGTCTCTCCTTTAGTGGAAGTCTACAATCCCCAATCACTGTCCTGGTTTATCTGGAAACATCCTCAGCTCATTGAAATTGACAGAGAACGCAACGTACTTTTGAATTATTTAAAGATTGAATAAGAAGAAATAAAAACTGTGCTTTAAAACGAACCTTGATTTATAGGAGTCTTCGCTATTAACGAAGTAGGATCTGTAAAACTAGAGAAGGATACCGGTTTCGTGTTCAACACTTCACATCGTCACATTACAACGGAGGACACTGGATTTCTGTTTATAGGGATAAAAATGGCATTGTTCATCTGATTGATTCTTTGGATTTAAAATTTATATTGAATAATCAATATATCCTCTTTTTTAAATATAATAATGTAAATTATATAAAAACTATGTCTTACCCTGTTCAACCATCATACTCTAATTTATGTGGAGTTTATTGTATTTATTTCATTATATGTTTTTTGAAAACTCCCGTGTTGTAATGGTTTTGTCTGTACTTTTAAAGGTAAAAATTTGTATGTAAATGACTATTATAGTTTCGCTAATTATGTAATAATGCATTAATGAAATAAACTTGATTTAACTACCTTTAAAAACTTATATACTATATATATATATATATATATATATATATATATATATATATATATATATATATATATATATAGTATATATAATATATATATATATATATATTATTATATAGTATATATTATAAATTATATATATTATATATATATATATATATATATTATATATATGATATATAGTATATATAATATATTATAGTATATATATATATATATATATATATCATAATATACATATTATATATATATATATATATATATATATATATATAATATATATATATATATATATATAATATATATATTATATATATATATATATATTATATATATATATATATATATATATTATATATATTATATATATTATATTATATATATGATAAATATATATATAATATAGTATATATATATATATATATATTATATATATATATATATATATATTATAACGTATGTATATATATATAATATATAAGAAGCGAAGATCCTAACACTGGACATTGATTTGCATTCTATTTCATTTTAATAATGCACGTCTCTGCTTGCTTAGAAGCTGTATAGTTGTTCATATTTACAAAGTTTTAGCATCAAATATATTTACAAAATCATTAAACACATATTTTTTAAAAAATTATAATGAAATAGAATTAACATGAAAAGATAATGTATCAATAATGATGGTTGAACAGGGGGGTAAGACATTAGTTTTTATATAATTTACATTATTATATTTTAAAAAAATGAAAGGATATATTGATTATTAAATATAAAATTTTAAATCCAAAAATCAATCAGATGAACAATGCCATTTTTATCCCTATAAACAGAAATCCAGTGTCCTCCTGTTGTAATGTGACGATGTGAAGTGTTGAACACGAAACCGGTATCCTTCTCTAGTTTTACAGATCCTACTTCGTTAATAGCGAAGACTCCTATAAATCAAGGTTCGTTTTTAAACACAGTTTTTATTTCTTCTTCATTCATCTTTAATAATTCAAAATAACGTTACGTACTCTGTCAATTTCAATGAGCTGAGGATGTTCCAGATAAACCAGGACAGTGATTGGTGATTGTAGATTCTATTTAAGGACTTACTTAACCCTAACGTGGCCTTTCTTAAAATGTTTAAATGATAGGCGTTACAAGCTGAAAGGTTCAGCGTGAGACTCGGAGCGGGTAATTACTGCCTTTGCTGTATTCTTCAAGACTATCCCTGTCCGCTTGTCATTTGCATTGAACAGTGTAGCTATTAGATCGTTAAAAACAAAGGTCGTGAACATAGAGATTGCGATCCATTGTATAACATTCATAGTCCCGACCGTAAGGTTGACCGTTTACATGTAGACTGATACTCTAAGTCCAAAAGGCGGTGAATTTATTAGGGTGATTTTTTTTATAATTCCCGAGTATGCTTCATGCTTCCATACAATAACCTATTTATCTTAGCTTTCTGAGCCAAGAATTACCATTCACAATGTCTGTGGATTTATTGATACTCGATAATCCCTGTGTGAAATTAAAACAACTTTGTTTCCACTCGTTTGATAGGATACTTTGCTGTAGTGTTCAAGAGATTTTCAATTTCCAAATGACGCTGTGGGGATAATTTCACTTTTCTAACATAGAGATAGGCCTCTAAAACTTGTAAACAGGTTCAGGACATACAGCCGTTGCAGCAGTAGGTTTACTTTTATTTTAAGAACGAATTTAGGATTTGAGCGGGTTAATCGAATTTCTAGTATCTACCAGCATGGTAGAATAAGTCTTTCTTGAGAAAAGATGTCACCGTTTTAAAACGTCCTTAAAATTCATATGTGTTCCCTGTGGTTTTACCAGCTTTATCTATATGTGCAGCTCGCCTTTGGAAACTATAAAAACCGCCAAGGCTGGAGATAGGACTGTTTTGACATCGTCTGAATAATTTTAATAAATTGTTCATATATAACTTCTATAAGGATAATTTGCCAGCTGATGCACCTAATGAAGTTTCATTGAGATACACTTCAATCTGATTAAAAAAGTATACAGGAAATTGGATTCTGTGTATACTATGTGATCGGTTCAGATTGATGGAAGGTCTGTACCATCGGGCTTCGTCAGTTTTCGTTTTCAGATATAAAAAACACGTTGGATGGATCTAAATACTGATCCGAAGTACCTGGTATATTGAACTCGAGAGGGACATCGGTGTTGGTAATTGAATGTATGGGGTTGATGCTGATGAAATTGGTTTCAGTTACACTAATCTGGGTGGGGTTCATCGAGAAGAGATCCAGTTCACTCTTACAGCAGTCTGGACTAGAAGGATGGAGGAAATGCATCTTGTATGTAGGGGTGCTGACCGTATAATGAACGGATCGGTGATTTAGCTTTTCTTATATTCAGTCACAGTATGATGATGTTTATGTAAAAGATGCCAATTAGTAATTAAATAGCAAAATACATCATTGCATTTTTCTTTAGAGGTCTTTTAGTCTTAACCTTTTCTTAACGCATATTTTCATACGTTTTTTACCTTGACCCGTCATCTTGCGTCTTATTTTGCGCTTTACATCATCCAACATCTCATCTGAAACATCTGTAATTCGTCTTTTTAAGGATTCGCGAGGGTTAGCTCCTGCGGCTATATCCTGTAACGTATGCATCCCTGTTCGTATAGCTTTTTTACCTATATATTCACCTCCTCTTCTAAATAGAGGCATTGCACTTCTCCATAATTTAGAGAAAAATCCACCCAGTCCATACCCTCTTTGTAATTTTGTTCCAACGAATACCCTATCGTTATACATTATTAACGGAGCTTCTATCAGGCACTATCTTTACACTGTGAGAGTAAGTTAATGGAATGAATAAATATAACTAACTACCATCACTTATATATTCTTACACCTTATTCCTTAATTTTCTAAAAGGTTTTCTAACAGATATATATGGAAGATTTTCTACTCTGTTAAAAAAAATAGTCCATCATGTTATAGTTAAAGTGTCTGTTTCTTTCTAATATGAACTTTACACAATAGTGTTCCGTCTGTGAATGGATACGGTCTACCTTCGACATCCTTTATATGCATTCTCACAGACCCTAAATGTGAACAACTGAGAGGTAAGTAATGAACATTAGGAAAAGATATAACCTTTCCTTTTTTAGGAAAATGAACCACCCTTAATAAGGGGGCTTTAGTATTCCCTACATACTGATGGTCAACTATATCTGTATAAACATAAGCCATCCCCTTGATCTTGTAACATCTCCGAAGGAATGCATATATAATTGAGAGATAAGTCTGAGTCATTAAGACTGTTGTTCAGAGTAGGGGAAGGTTCATTATTTCCACTATGTCTATTTAGAACAGTAGAATGTTCTACTACAGCTTCGTGTTCATGCACACATTTCCGAAACCAATCTGAACGTTTAAGGATAAACACTTCAGGGTCTCTCAAATTCATTCCTGTTATCGATCTTAAAGTGATTAATACCCTGTCTTCCCCAGGGTGGTTATTAATAATGTATATTAAATCTTTACATAGCTTACTGGGTGTTTAAATAACTGTGGATGTCATGGATTGAGCGGTAATATCCTCGTTTTAACACAAATTTTTCATAGAAATATTCCGAACCTTTAATTGTCACACGTTTTAAATCGGATGTGTTTTTAATTTTTAATATAGATTTAACATAATTTACAGCAACTCTATACACCATTATCCAATGACGTGCCTGAGGGAGATTTTCAATATTTGCGTCTAATATCATTTCGCATAGTCCTACCTCATAGAGATCTCTGTTAAGTTGAATAGGATTCATTAATTCGGTTGTAAAATCTGAAACTTTTATTATCAGGATGTAGATCCAAAGAGGCCGAAGATGGCAGAGTTAAATAGAAATGATCTACACTCTCCATGATTACGATGACTAATGATTAATGTTTCGTGATTTCACTAGCTTTTATATATATGAATTAAACTTGTTAGGGTAGCCCACCCATTTCACCCAGATACTGTTTATTTTTACCTCGACCTTTTGAACCTAATATTTTTTCTATTTTATATATATTACTCTCAGGATCGAATCGTATTTTCTGTATTTCTTGTTTATAAAATCCTCCTTTTATGGGTTCTCCATCTAAATCTTTGAGATAATATAATTTCAACCCTTCAATAGGAAATTCTTTTATACTATCTACCTAAAACTTCTCTAGACCACCCCGCTTCATATCCTTTTCTAAACCTGTCATCATCTTTCGACACTCTTACATAATCATTCACGTTTATGCCTGTTTTATCTTTAATTTTTCCATCCCTTTGGTTTTGCTGGATCACCGATGGTGTCTTCAACATTTCTAAAGGAGTTGTCTTTATAGTTCTATGAAAAGATCTATTGTAGAATAAGCTAGGTCATCGAGTATGTCAATACACTTAAAAGTGTTCATCTTAGTAAAGTATCTATGCATTCGTTCTTTAATCGTACGCTGAACTCTTTCTACAATAGCAGCTTTATTTATGGAAAATATGTTAAAAATATCCTATTTCGTATTCAGTAATAATTTCTTGAAACTCTCTACCTAGAAACTCGCTACCCCTATCCGTGCAAATCATTTTTGGATATCTATCATCATCCCTTATAATTTCCCCTCACTGCAGTCGCCACTGTCTCTGATTTTTATCTTTTAAAGCTTTTAACAAAGTTATCTAGAGTATAGTCAATAGTAAAAGTATATATTGAAACCATTCATTATAAGAACTGTATTTAATCATTTCCGTTAAATCTAATTGCCCAAACATTATCGAGGTGAAGGGCTATGGTTGTCCGGGTAGGGAATTTTCGACGACAGGTTTATGTAAAGTAAAAGCATCTTCACCCTCTAAATATTCTTTCACACTCGACTGTCTCAGTGTTTGGAAACTTTGCAGCGAACCTAGTGAACCTCCAAAACTATTTGGTTCTCTCAAGTTGAAGTAATCTTATCAACCTTCGCCTTCGCTTCCATGTTGAATACTGACACAAGTTAAAACATATATATATATATATATATATATATATATATTATATTATATATATATATATATATATAATTAATATATATATATATATATTATATATATATAATATATATATATCATATATATATATATTATATATATATATATATATATATATATTATATATATATAATATATAATATATTATATATATAATATAAAAAAAAAATTAAAGGTAAAAAAAAAATGTATAGTTTATTTATCATAGGCATTTCAACTAAATAAACAGCATATATATATTATATATATATATATATATATTATATATATATATATTATATAATAATATATATAATCATATATATTATATATTATATATATTATATTATATATGTATATATATATATATATATATCATTCACGAATTAATCCATTTAGTTTTACTGTAAGGGGTGTTTTTCCTATTCTTCCTCTGGTAACACGTTTAAATTTATCTGAAGCGTAAGAAGTACCGCTGGACTTGTATCTGGTCTAGGCATCTTGGGGATATTATCCAAGTCTGCTAATCTTTGTGTATTTAAGATTAAAGTTCGGGGGAAGTTAATAGTCTGAAGTTCTTGTTTGATGATAGGCCAGCCTGCAACGGGACCTTTCTTCCAATCACGTGAGAGATCTGCTATCAAGTCAACAATATTTGAACCTTTGACAATTTCATTATCGATAATGATTTGTCCTAATTCATTCCATGATAATTATTCTTTTAAAATATTATATAAGCTAGACAGCTTTTGCGACCCTCTATTGCAAAGCTCTCTCCAGGATGTTTTTTTAAAAGTATCTTCGTTTATTCACAGGCAGTCATTTACCTCCCCGAGGGTGTAGTTGATCATCGGGGATTGACTTTACTTATTCAGGCAATATAGATAGTAAGTTTTAAGATCTATTAATTTCTGTATAGCTTCTTGATATAAGGCACGTTTTTCATGAATGTTAATGTCTGAATTTAATATCCTAAGCACTTCTTTCTCATAATTGTTTATCTGTTCAACTTTGGGGTCATATAAACTTTGGGGTTGAGGTTGCAGATATGGTCCTGAATCATTCTGGATATGAGGACTCTGATGTTGTAATTGTTGATGAATTGCGGGAGAAGGTAGCCCCTGTAAGTGCTGTTGTATAGGCTGTATTGTCTGAGGCTGTGTTAGAGATGACTGATTTGTTGTATGTTGATCAGAATGTATATTATTATTATTATTATTATACTTCATTTTCTCATACTCATTATATGGTAATACAGCCACCTTCTTCATTATTCTGATATCCACTTAGTTATTAAAGGAGCTATGACGGAAAAAAGTAACGGTAGGAACACTCCACCTCTTTCTGCAGTAACTTCTTTTTACTTTTCAGATTTGTTATATTTTAGAGAGAGTTTTTTTAATGATGCTTCTGTGACGGCGAAGCTTCACCTTCTAGGTCTGTTTAAGGAACATTTCCTTTTATAAGATTTTAACAGACTTCACATACACACTGGATGAATTTTTCATCATTACAGATAAATTTACGTTTTTCAGCTATTTTCAGTTTTTTAAATTTTTTTATAAGAGGTAAAAACTTATAACAACTAGAGTACTCATTATTCAGTTATGTATACAGTTTCAATTTCGAATGGTAAAATGTTAGTACGGGAGCAAAACTTCCAATACGTGTTTTTAGCGATGAAGTTCACACATAAATAACCGTGAGAACAGACTTTAACTTCTTTAGTATACCTTTAAGAAGTCTTTCGCTGTGAGAACATTTGAGAGGGCTAATACATTGATTCTGATTCATGTCTCTTCTCTGACCGAAGAGTAGTAGATATTGGGTGTTTAAAGATATATCTCTCATATACTTATTCTGATAAAAAATGTTCTGGGTGATGAAAAATACAGAGATGTTTAAATGATGGAAAAATACAGTAAACGTTTCAGCTATTTCATCATTCAACTTGTGCATTAAATCATCTAATACAATGATTTTATGACCATTCACATTATCCAACGATTTGATGTCGTAGATTCCTTCATGAAATTGAATTACATCTTTATATTCTGCAAATTTTTCCTGATAAACACTGTAACACCATATTATTTTTACTGGTTCTTGTTCAAAAATTTCCATCTCTCTTAATATGTTTAATAACAGAAAGGTTTTCCCGCATCCTGTGGGTCCTGATACAAGACAAGTAGCAGGACTACGGAACATAAATTACACACGTCCATATTCTTCAAATGTTCGACGTTTAATGTAAAAGTCTTTATGGATGTATATATATACCTATATATATATACACTTTTATATTTTTATATTTTTTATATATTATATATAGTTTATATATATATATATATATATATATATATATATATATATATATATATATACTATATATATATATATATACTGTATATATATATATATATAATTATATATACTACTAATAACAATTATATTATCATATATATATATATATTATATATATTATATATATATTATATATATATAATTATATATATATACTATATTATATATACATATTTCAAAGTTTAATGAAGTTATTTTTCCACCAGAATGTGTGTTTCGGTTAGGACTTAAAACAGTAAAGTCCTACAGTAATACAATAAAGCAGTAAAGACATAACGCATAGCCAGGGTGAAGGGAGGGCCCCTCGGGGGCTATTTGCGCTACTGCCTTATTGAGTTATAGCTTTAAGGTAGAAAAAAACATGTTTTTATTACAAAAATTAAACAGTGAACAAGGGTTTTGTATAAATAATAAAAAAAAAAATAAGAAAGTTTAAGTATAAAATAAAATAGCGGTTTCATAGTACAGAAAACGGATTACTTGAAAAGAAAATACAAAGTGGTGTAAACACTTTATTAAAAAAAAAAAAAAAGGGTATAATTAAGTTACACTACGAAATTATTTAACGTGCGCGCATTAATATTGCGCCTGAGGCCCTCGCGTCGTTTCCGGGCCGGGGGCGCGCCTGCGGGCGCGGGGCAACCTCGCGTTCGGTCTTGCCAACCCTGCGATCGTTTTTAGAGAGTTGAAACCGTGATTCATTATAATGCATCTTCCTTACCGCTTTTTCTTCTTTTTTTTCACTAGAAACCCCTGAAGAGGGGTTCTCAGACTCATTTTAGGGTTCCTGAAAACCCAAAAAATTTGTGTTCTTACAGCTCTAGAAATATCATAGATGTAGACACCCCTTCATTTGTCCTGTATATTGTAGCTGGAGGTCAGAATTCCATTCTGCACCGCAATCACCAGTCCTGCACCGGCCCCCCTTATGGTTCGTTCATTAATTTCTATTTCATTTATTCTCTTCTATACACTCACCCAAATTTCAGCCTTCTAAGTCCATTTTTAGGTTTTTTAGGGGGCGGGGCCCCACCCCTCTTTGACGTAGGCACTTGAAAACATTGGCTGCAAACAATGTGTAATAATATAAAGAACGCTGCAAGTTTGAGAGATTACGATGACTCCTAACACCTCTTTTCGCTAAGATGTGATAATCGTTTGTCATTTACACCAAATAAATGACCCCCCACACGGGGGCCCAATGGGGACTCTGGCAGTTCGGAGAAAGTAACTAACGGAACTCTTATTTTTGAGACATTCGTACCCCTGTTTGACACGTATGATAGCGTTTTTGACGAGGGTACGCCATCTATCGAAAAACGCATGGTTGCTGCGTTCTAAAACGCAAACGGCTGAAACGCCACGCTCGGCAATAGCGGCAATCGACTCGGCACACCTCAAAACATACTAGACAACACCGAGCCCAGCTTCATAGCTTCAGAATACAAATGTTTGTTACAGGCTGCATTAGAAACGGGCGGTAGGGTAATGTCTTAATTGACCTAAACCCATGCTAGGATTGCTTCGAAACCCTTTATTAAACCACAGGATTCGAATCACTATACCCTAAAACATACTAAAACCCTCTAAAACACGGTATATTTCGGCATATACGATACTATCGCACTAGAAGGGTAGAAAGGGGCACAGCTGTCTTCGATGGGTAGATACCTTAACCTCATAGAAAGAACCAACCTAGCAAACTTCTACATTGCTCCTATTACCAATCGACTCCCCGTACCTTATAACCTAGGGATAGACACCATTATTAGCCGTGTTCTATGATGTAGGACATGTCATTGGCTAGAAAAGGCTAGAAAAGGGGGGTGGTAATAACTCATAGAAGAAGCGGCCTAGCACCTCTCCTATATACCACCAATCGATTTCCCCCGTACCCAATAACCATCGGGGTAGACAACTCAGAGACCGTCGTATTCTACAATATAGGTCCATACGTGCTAGAAGCTAGAATATAGCCTCTACTGCAGATACTCATAGCCTATAGAATATAGCCTTATCAGCCAATATCTATAGCCTATAGAATATAGGCCTATAGAGGCACGTGACCCTTTTTCGCTTGCGGTCACCTTTTGAAGTGGCCTTTATCGGCGGCCACCCTTTGAAGTGACGCCGTTCTTCGCATTCTTATCCAGTTTTGCGGTTTTGTGGTTAGATTTAAGGAAGGTCGAAAGTTACTGTTACTATTTGTCCTGATGTGTTTATCTTTCCAACGATCAGACTGTTTCACCGATGTGGTAACACGCCCGTGACGAGGAATTGGGTCATGCTAATGATATTACAGCTTGTTCTACAAACGATTACATTCCCTGCTAAAGACTGGACATTACCTATCCAGTTATGGATGAACAACCATGATAACCTTCCAAATCACGTCCATTATGTACTGCACACCCTTCTTGAGATGTTACAAGATCAAACGGACCGGCTTACATTTACC
Organism: Trachelipus rathkii; assembly: GCA_015478945.1. Classification (NCBI taxonomy): domain Eukaryota; kingdom Metazoa; phylum Arthropoda; class Malacostraca; order Isopoda; family Trachelipodidae; genus Trachelipus; species Trachelipus rathkii. The sequence continues at coordinate 12,275 of JABUQX010047712.1, read as the reverse complement.
CTATATAGTCGCAGCATCCAATAACTGTAATTAACACCTTAAGCCCCGTGTTATTAAGCGGTGGTACATTTCTTTTCCAAAGCTGTAGAGTTATCAACTTTTCCTCAATATTCATTATTTTCTCTGAATTTCTGGTCGCTATAAGATGTATTAAAAGGGACGCTAGAAGGAAGGAAGGCCTTATCCATTCACGAGCGGTACACTGCTGTGTAAAGTTCATATCAGAAAGAAACAGATGCAGTAATGGAATATATCATGATGGGCACTATTTTTTTAAACAAAGTTGAAAGTTTTGCGCCTGTAATGTTTCGTGATAATGTAGTAGAAAGAATTTCAAGAAATATATCAAAGTTTAAGGTCGTATATAAGTAATGTAATAACATTTATTTATTCACCTAAACTTAACTCTCACAGTCTTAAATAATAAAAAACACTAAACCTGGCAACTATAAAAAAGAAGTGCTTCGTAAATAACTAGAAGATGATTAGAGTTTCCCGGGGTTCAACTTGCAAAGGGGCGGTGTAGATGGGTGGATTTTCGTTAAATTAATGAAAGTGCTTTGCCTCTATTTAGAAAGGGTGTATATATATTTTATATAATATATATATATATAATATTATATACTTAATATATATTTACATATATTATTATACTATTTAATATATATATATATACCTATATAGTATACTATATAATATATATTCATGCAAAAAAAGCAATAAGACAGGGCTGAATACTATACCATAATATAGACTGCAGAAGCAACACTCGTCACTCCTTAAAATGACCGGATAGCTGATGTTCTGACGAGATGCTGAGTGGGATGTTTAACGCATATAAGGCGTAAGATGACGGGTCAGTAAAAGTCGTAACGAATATGTGTGTTGCGAGAAAGGACGCCGTTTATATTGACCTCAACAAAATGTACGGATGGTCGTTGCATTTAAATACGTTAAACTGGCATCTTTTAATAAATTTGCCATATGGTATCTGCATTGTATATAGCAAAAGGTTAATCAAGACTCTACTCATTTGTGGCATCAGCGCTTCTACATGCCAAGATGCATGCCTTCATCCCTTCTAGTCCAGACTGTTGTAAGAGCGAATTGGATTTCTTCTCCATGAATTGACTAATCCAGAATTAGTTTATAGCTGAGGACACAATTCGTGTCAGTATTAACCCATTCACGCAATTACCAACCCGATGACCTCTTGAATTTCATATTCCTTGCACTTCAGAATCAGTATTCTAGATCCATTCCATGTGTTTTCTATATTATAAAACGAAATTGACAAAACCCAATGGTACAGACCTTCTTTCATCTGATGACCACATAGTGTATACGGAATCAAATTTCCTGTATACATGTTTTAACCAGATTTATAGTGCTATTGAAGTGTATCTCAATGAAAACATCGCTGCGGAAAGGTTCAGGCTATGCAAAATTGTCGTCTATAAAAGTTACCATTAACAACACTTTACTTCAATTATTCGATGAAGCGTAAGCAGTCTCATTCTCAATGCATGCTGTTTCTTACACGTTTCACAGATGGTTAGCAACCATCTGCAGATAACAGCTTCTAAATCACAAGTGATACTTATGAATTTTACGGACGTGTTCACAATGGTGAAAATCTTAGCAAGAACAGACTTGTTCCCTTCAGCTGTGGATTACTAGAACCGCTAACCAGATCTAAGTACTCCACATTTGCTCTTAAGATATAAAAGGATAAAACCCTGCTGCTACGTGGCGTCCATGTCTTGAACCTTGTTCTTCAGATTTGTTATAGCCTATTTGTTATGTTAGAGGCAGTCTGAAAATTTATCTATCCCCACAGGACTATTTGTAATAATGCAAAAATTTCAATTGAACACAACAGCAAACTTATTCCCTCATCACAGAAAGCAAGGGAAACTAAGTTATTTGATTTCACTAGGATTATTCGATATCAAGCTATCCCTAAGCATCTGTGAGCTTGCGGCTAATTTAACCTCAGAACATCGTGGTAATAAAGGAATTGTTGAACCATGAAGCGAATCTCTGGCGCAATTATTCCAAAAAAGTCTCTTTAAATTTCTCCCCCTTTCGGACTTAGAGATATCAGTCTACATGTAAACGGCACCTTACGATCGACGACTTGACAAAGTTTATAAAATGGACACAGTCTCTGATGTTCAGACCTTCTTTACGACTTGATAGCTAAACACTGTTTCCATGCAAAAACGATACGCGGCAACAGGATAGGATCTTAAAGCAACCGGCTGAGAATAGTAGTTATAGCCATACGATCTTCGCGACTAACCTATTTCAGTCTGTAACGCAAAAACCAAGTTAAACATTTAAGAAAGGACGACATTATGTTAAGTCTTCTCCTCTTGGTTAAGTTTGCCAGCCGTCTGGTAATATTGGAACTATCCTCGTCGCACAATGAAATTGATGGAGTACAAAATACTTTTGGAAGTTATTAAAGCTGAATGCAGAAGAAATTAAAGCTGTTTCAAAACGAGAGGCGATTTTATAGGGAGTCTTCAACAATTAATTACTACAGATAAATTTTATTCAACTAGAAATTGAATTCCACACAGATGATTCTCCAGATACAGACGATATCACTTTTGATTTCAGTCTATAGGGAAAAAATGGGCAGTTATATCTTCATTGATTCTTTTATTTAAAATTATATTAAGAATTCATTATTTATTTCATTTTTAAAAGTATAAATAATCATAATTATTTTAAAAACTATGTATTACCCTGTTCAACCCTTATATTCCAATTTATGTGGTCTATTGCATTTATTTCTTTATTATGCGGTTTAAAGAATGCTTGCTATATGAACTTGTAATATATTTAATGTTTAAATTTGTATGTCAATGAGTATGTCTAGTTTCTTTCACTATGAAACAAAATGCGTTGAAATGCCACCCTGGTGTCATTAAAGTGTATAAACTTATTTCATACGAATTAATATATCGATAATTAAATTATGGGCATGCGTATTAGAACTGAAAAAAGTTAACGTTCAGGAAAATTCATGGATATATATATATATATATACTATATTATATATTATATATATATATATATTATTATATATATATATTTATATATATATAGTATATATATTTATATAGTATATATAATATATATATATTACTAGTAATACTATATATATATATATTATAATCAGATGACTTATGACGTCACTAAAGTTCAACGTTTGAATGATATACAGGTCCTGAATATGATAGTTAGTTGCTACACAACAACTCATCACGGAAACAGTATTTGTAATACATTCAAAAGGTGAAGTCATATGTACTTATAGCTCATATTCATACGGTGCTGCGTTATTGTTATAAAACATGGTACACATGTTTCTAATTATGCATAGATTTTCTCGCGATAAGAGGCATTATCCTTATACACCTCGTGACCCTGCTAAATGCGCTTAAGTGGTATGTGTATGGGAATAATGTTACGATTGCGTCACAAAATCGATCAGTCGGCAGAAGTTGAAAGCAGGGACATGATACTACATACTTTTGACCTGTATAACAATAAAGTGAATAACATTATACCTTTTGCTAAGATTAACAACATTGAGAAAATTACGGAAATGAACAAATGTGTATAAACATTTAGGAGTCAACGTGAAACGATTTAAAATTTAAAAATTCCTTTCCCAACTTGTTCATCTAAAAATTTCATTAAGATACGGACTGTTCTGCGATCAATATCTTGATGGATCGTTCAAAGCAGAGGATTGATCAGTTATTTAATAACAACTATAAGAAATGAAATATCTGAAGGATATCTTACATTCTAAAAGAATCACCAGATGTTTGTATGTTGAGTAAAGTTTATTGTATTCCTACTTACAATATTGTTATTTTAAAAAGTATAGTTATAATAATGATAAAAATATTTTTAGGTAAAAAATTTAAATTTATATATATATAGAGAATATATATATTATTATAATATTAATATATATACTATATATATATATATATAATACCTCTAATCATACTTATATACAGTATATATATATATATACGATATATATATATATATATATATATATAATATATATTATATATATATATATATATATATATATAGTATATGTGTGCGTTTGTGTGTGTGTGTGATGCTCAAGTAAGACTAACCTAGTTATTTTTTACAAATGTGCTTCCAAATATTAATGTAAAGCAGTAAAGTAGTACAGCTGTTAAAGCAGTTAAAGCAGAAAAATAGTACAGCATTAGCCGGTGTGGAGGCGGCGGCCTAATGGGGATGCTTGTGCTATTGACTTATTGTTACAGCGCTTAGGGTCAATAAACACATGTGTATTAAAATCTTTATAATGAAAACCATTGTTTCTATAAATAAAATAAAATGTTGAGTTTAAAATAAAAAATGTCTGACTCATCGTATAGAAAACGGCTATATGACAATAAACTTAAAATAAAAACGAGATATCGCTTAAGTCTCTCGAAGTCATAGTCGCACAGCGTGTCTTTCACTAGAGTACAGCAGCGTCACAACAGAGAACAGATATTTATGCGTTCGGAGCGTCAATAGTTGCCCCCGGATCCGCTGGCCTATGCGGGGGCACGCGTGGAGCTTCACGCAACCCATCTAGAGAGTTGAAACCATCTGTATACAAACTCAGCATCATCCTTGTACAGTGTTTGATATAACTACTTAGACACAATTTCGAATGCACAATGTTGCATCATAAAGCACCGCAATAAATCAGTCTCGTATCTCTTTTGCACCTGCCTATCAAAACTCCATGCAGGATCGGCCTGACGCTCCTCCGACTTTTTTCATCATCAATGTACTCTTGTATTTTATGTTTATCTTTCTCCCAGGGATCCCATCTTGGGGTTCTCATGTACACGCCAGAGAGGCTCTAGACTCTCAAAATCGAGTTTTCTCATGCGTCCTAAATGAGGGGAAAGACACTTCACCTGACCTATTGTATAATTATTTCAAAAGTTTGACTTCTGCTCCGATTCCGGCTTCTACTCACGCCCATCTCAAACACTCATTAATATAGTCATTCTGACTTCAAAATCTGCTTCATCTTTGTAAAACCCCTAAGTCGCATACATAAATTGGCCAGCATCTAACGATTTTAGGGGAAATTCCAAAATCATTGTCGACTTTTGACTTGAATTTTCTTATGGTGTAGAAATTCTATTCTGCAAATATTGTGACACCTATCTTAAGAAACCCAATAATTTAACACTTAAAGCACCAAAATCTAACGATTGTAAATCTCCAAAGTCATTCAGCATTTGACTGGATTTCCCTCTGAAAAACCCTTAAGAAATGGCTTTAACTGCCCATGAAACATTGGATGGTGGCCGTTTAAGCGTTTAAATCAACCATACTTATGCAAATCTTGGCATATATATCATATATATATATATACTAATATATATTATATTATATACTATATAATACTATAAATATATATATACTCATATATATATCTCTATATAATATTATATTATATATAGATAGCTATATTATATATATATATAATATATTATATATATATAAATGCAGAATAAAATCAAAATATATATATATGTGTTGTGTGTGTGTGTGTGTGGTGTGTGTGTGTGGTGTGTGTGTGTTGTTGTGTGTGGTGTGCTGTGTGTGTCTTTAAGCATTTGGGAAAAGGTTTCGAATTTGCTCGGAAAGATGACCATAGTGATAAGTGGTCTTTTAGTATTAAAATTTACAACAAAATTTCCCTTTGGAAACGAGAGTTTCTTAGCTCAAGAGTCAGCGCTCTTGACCAATATTCAGGAGACCTCAATATACCGGTTCATACATAATTCATTCATATGACTAATTTACATTTTTTAAATTTACTTTGTAATAAAACATAAAATATTATTTACGGTAAACTAAATTAATATATTAAATAAAAATAAAAATAATATTACTAGGCGGAGATGATGAAGGTGATGATGTCACATCGTAGAATTTATTAAGTCGTATGTAATATGTTTGGTCTGCTCTACGTAGGTGGGTATTTCATATTGGTGTATATGTGCATCCTAACTCGTTGTTCAATGGAGACGCGTGCAATAGTTCCCAAAAAACAACAAAAAACAAGAAACCAAACGAAAGTAAAAAAATAAAAATCCAGCCAAAAAATGTCAATTGTACAACCCACTACAAGTAAGTAAGACTCACGTGAACGTTGCTACATAGCACCGAGCCCATAATAAACCACAAATTACTAAGTAATCTAAATAATAGGAGCTAAAAATCCAAATAAGGGACCTAAACAACAATAAGACGAATAAATAAGGAAAACCATAAGGAGCCTCAAAAAAGCGAGGACTGCCAACACCGGGAGCCTTACGGGAAGGTATATCTCCATGACGTCATAGTTAGGAAAGACACAAAACCAATGCTACATAAAGACCTCAAAATATAACAATAAAATGCTAAAAAAAGCTAAAAAAAAAGTCAATAAGTTTCCAATTTTCCAAAAACTAAATCTGGCCACCAGAGGTTAGTGATTCCTACTACTGCTATATAGTATATCAATATATATATATATATATAATTAAACTGAATATATATATATAACTATTATATATATACTTATATATATATATATTATATATATATATATATCTATTTATATATAAGTATATTATAATATAGTATATATATATATATATATATATATTATATATATATAATATAGTTATATATAGTTATATTTATATATATAATTTATACTATTAATCTATATATATATACTTATATATACATATATATATATATTATATATATATATATATATATAGTATATAATCAAAGCAATTTTTCGCTTTCTATTATTATATAATGGTCTGATATATATATATATATATATATATATATAATATATATATATATATATATATATATATATATATATAATATATACTATATATATAATATATATATATATATATATATATATATTATATATATATATATATAGTATACCTATATATATATATATTTTATAGTGATAATTCCAAAAGATCAATCGCTATTCTATTCTATATTTCTATCCTACAGATACCCTTCGAGAGATGCTAATGAATTCATTAGAGAGTTTTTTTTATTTACACTTTTAAAAACATTTAAAACAAACATTTTTGATACATAAGCTTTCGCTACTTCTTTGTGGAGCCTTTTCAAGTGAACGAATCAATGTTTTGATTTTTTCCCTATAAGTGTCAATCTGTTGCTTATTTATTCAAAAGGCTTTTGTTAAAGGGGGAACGGTACATAATAGCGTTTTGTATACTATCTATTTATAGCTACAGAGACTTGGTTCATAGTGAGGACATTATATATGCAAAAGCTTTCTGCAATTTTTCTTTTGTTACTGTTATTTATGTGTTTTATGTTGCAGCTGCTATTAATGTTTATGTGATGATTTTCTGTTTGACGGTGTTGAGTGAGAGCTGAGTTTTGGTTGTCTGTTTGTAATGCATATTTGTGTTGGTATATTCGTCTATTATAGTATGTGGTTTCTCCTATGTAATGAGCGTTACAGTTTGTACAGGGAATTTTGTAAATTCATGGAGGGTTTATTTTTGGAGCTTTCGGGGGTTTCAGAACTTTTTATAAAATTAGGTTATTGGAAGGAACTATGGTTATATTTTTTGGTATTTATTTCTTAATGTGATGTATGTTTATATGGGGTATAGGTAAGAAGGTCTTATTTTCTATGTTTTCTCTTTGTGTTATGTCATAAAACCTTGTTTTGGCTTTTTTATATGCTTTGGTTATTGTTATTTTTTGAAGGTTGTTTTTAATAAATCAGTTTCAGTTTCAGTACTGACATGCCTCATTCTTCTAGGAAAAAGTAATCTTTCAGAAGAAACCAGTAGATTTCCTTTTAGCTCATCGTGCTCAGGTGGTAACACACCTGATTTACCAACAGCAATTGTACGGGTTCGAAACCCACTTAGGGATGTTATACTATATATATATATATTATATATATATATATATTAATATCGTAATATTATACTATATTATAGTATATATATATATATACTATATATATATATATATATATTATCACCTTCTTTCCAGAAGACTGGGGTTAAGGTGCTTAACATTCACAGGAAACAGAAAAGTAGTAGAAGATTGTGACGCAAGTCGCAAAGAAAGTCCAGCCTTACCGCCTCCTTTATAACTTTTTGTGAGAACTCTTCGCAGTCAGAAAATTTACACTAGAGCTTCACGGGACCGGGACGGACCCTTACTATGGTATCTCGTTAATGTGGGGTTCATCCTTTGGCCCAGGTGAACCATAACCATACCCCTCCATTCACTCCTATTATGCATCTTTCTTCTCGCCTCTACCAAACTCACATTTCTCTCCTAAAGGCATTCCTTTACTGACTCAATCCAGCCGGCAGATTCCCAACACACTCACTACTATACAACCGCTTAACCAACTGTCTACCACCCATCCTTTCCACATGACCAAACCATCTCAACATACTTTTATTTATTTTCTCATTTACCCCTTTCTTCACACCACACAACTGTCTAATATGTTCATTCCTCATTTTGTCAATTCTTCTCACACCTAACCCCCCCCCTACGATTATCCATCTGAACACATTGTACTTTAGATTTATACCTCTAATTCCAGACCATAGCCTCACTACTATACATTAACACAGGTAACAACATACCCTCATGTGAGACCCTGGCTCACTCAAAACTTACTAGCTTTACATCCACCAACGATTTAACGGCACCAGCCACCTTCCTGCCATTCACAACTTTCTTACTACAATCTGCATCATCCGCTTCCTTATCATCCAACATATATCCTAAATATTTAAACTTAGGCAATTGTTCCAGCCGCTCACCATCTAACATAATTTCACACCGAGGACTGTCCTCACTCACAACCATAACCTTGCTCTTATATACGTTTACTTTCAAACCCTTCTTATTGCACACCCTGACAAATCTCTCTACCAATCCTCTCAAACCTCTTCAATAATCTTGTCGCGGCAACTAATCATCCGCATTTACTTCAGGTAGGGCATCCTCCGCTCTCTTCCATTCTCTATCATTCTCTAACAACACTACTTGCACCCCCACCTCTAATTCATTTAATTAAACCATCCAATATACCAAACCTTGATGGTATAACAAGGAGACATCAGACACATCCCTGCCTTCAACTTCGCTATTTAATATAAACCAATCACTTTCGACTCCATTTATTCTTACACACGCTTCACTATCGTCATACATACATTTGATTTCATTCAGAACCCTACCAAAAATACCATATATCACTAACACTTGCCATAGAACTTCCCTATATAATCCATCATACGCCTGTTGCAAATCCCTAAAACCTAAATACAAATATAATATATATATATATTATATATATATATATGATATATAATATATATATATATGGAGATATATATATATTACTATTATTATATAATAATATATATATATATATAATAATATATATATATATAAATATTATATACTATATATATATATATATAATATATATATATATATATATATATATAGTGATATTATATATACTATATATATCAATTTATAACATATACTCTATATATATATTATATATAATATATAAATATATATATTTATATATATTATATATAATATATATTATATATATATATATATATATATGCATACATTATATGCATTATAGGTCCTAAACAATTTAGAAAGAAATATTAATTCAGAAAATTTTTTGGGCAATACTTCTCTAACAGTATAATCGAAAGAAATAATAGAATTATTAGTAGAATATTAAACAATATTTACAAGAAATAATAATATATGTTGGAAATTCACTATAACAATTCTACTCCATGAAGCAATAAAATCAAAATTATAATTTTTAACTCTCATTCAAGTTAATTTTTACAAATTACATTGCAAAAATATAATCTACTTTCAAACTTCTCTTTCCATTTCTTTAAATTACGTTACATATATATATATATTATATATAGTATATATTATATATATATATTATATATCTAAAAGGGTATATTATAATATATATATATTATCTATATATATAATACTATATATATTATATATTATGTATATATATATTATATATATATAGATATGTATATATATATATATAATACCACTATACTAATTATATACTATTATATATAATATATATTATATATATATATATATGACATATATATTATATAATATATATATATATATATACCATTATAACTTTTCGAACTCATGAGTCATGTTCTTCAACTACTCTTTTTTCCGTGTATGCTGGGGAAAAGAAGGAAAAAAATGATTGATTTTATTATATATATTAATATAATATATAATTATAATATATATATATATTATATATTATATATATATATATATATATTATATAAAAATATATATATATATATATATTATTTGGAAAGGCATAATATATATAGTATATATATATACTATATATATCATATAATATAATATCTATATATGAATATATATATGATATATATTATATATATATATATATAAAATAACTATATATATATATTAAATATATATGTATATAATATATAGTATATATATATATAGTAATATATATACTATATATATATATAATATATATATATTATATATTATATATATATATATATATACTATATTATATATATAATATATATATATATTATATATATATGAAATGAGGGAAGAAACATTTTAGAAAGTTAAATATTTAAATACAAATAGTTTAAAGTTTTAATGAAAAGTGGTTCATTAAAGCAAAACGAAAAGCGAAATGAAAATTTTTATTATAAAGCCAAAAGGAAAGAGAAGGAAGACATTTCCCTATTCTTTATTACATTAATTGCAACTCAAGATCAATCAAAATGTTAAATGGTCTTAAATTAGAAATAAAGTTATTAATTAAGTAAAGGACTATAACCAGAAATGGCAAAAGGGGAAACAATAGTAATAATAATAATAATAATAATAATAATAATAATAATAATAATAATAATAATAATAATAATAATAATAATAATAATAATAATAATAATAATAATAATAATATTTTATGATAATAATAAATAATAATAATAATAATAATAAAATAATAATAATAATAATAATATAATATCAATAATAATGTTTTATGATACTTAAGGTGATCGAAAATTGCTTTATATTTGTTAGCAATCCAAGTAAAAGTATTTAATGAAAATATAGAGCGCAATGAAGGCAAGCGTTGATTATGGTAGAATGGTTGAAGAGAAAGGGTTAAGTAATTAAAAAAGGCAGTTATGAAAAAAAATAATTTTTTTTATTAGCTAAAAATGGGTTCTAAATAGGTTGGTATGTGAGGTGGGTCTTTCAATACAAAATTCTAGTATTTACAAAACACGAAATAGTGCAGTGTTTTATTTATTTTTTTTTGAATCATCAACCAACACAGCATCATCTTCAAACCGTAGAACATTGATCTCTAATGACATTATTTAATTTTAAATTTCTGAATTTTTTCTTTCAATTCACTGTTATATAATTTACTTTATGGGAAGTACAATGCTCCTATACCCAAATGGTCGACATTTGTATTAAAAAAAAAAATTAAAAAAATAGACATTTGTAAAAAAAAATCTGGTTATAAAGAGTTTCTCTAACGAATCTCACAAAACTTAACTTAACATAACCTAACTTAACCTAACCTGAACTAAGAATATAATGTACAACGACAAACCTAACATACCTTACGCACGAATAAACAGCCAACATTAACAAAGATCTATACTTAACAACAGTAAAGTAACTAACATTGCATACAGAACGTAACCTATTCACACTTTTTCAAACACACCTGCTTTTATTTTTACCTTAACATAGTAATATTTAACAAAAATTTATTCATAGCACTTGAACCCTAATATAATCATACAGACCAACGCAATGCAAGTCGCTATCGCTAAACCCATAGCCCTCTGGCCCGTCGGTACTACAAAGTTTTCAAATCACAATAAAGCAACATCACTAACTTGAACTAGAATGCTAATAGCCCTACCACGACAACTACCATCACCATCGTATGGAATAATCTTCCGACTAAACATACCACAGAGTTCTCCTCTAACCTACATTCAAGGTAAGTACGCATGGCTCAACAGGACAGTACCCAAAACTATCCTCCC
>JABUQX010047711.1:30000-35985 GCA_015478945.1 Trachelipus rathkii | reverse complement strand
AGAGAGAGAAGGAGGAGAGTGAGAGGTGAGAGAGATGCAGAGAGAGAGAGGAGAGAGAAGAGAATAAATTGTTCTTCAAGAAAAATAAATGATATTATGTCACTGTAAACCTGAATGATTTTTTCCCTCTTCAAATGGAAAATAAAAAAAGAAACTGTTTCCCTATTTCACAACATATTTTCCTTTTTTTTTTGATTTTTTCCTCAAAAAAGGAAAAAAAAAATAAAAAAAAAAAAAAAAAAAAACAATTGGAATTCCATTTATGTCTGACCCCCCCCCCCCCGCCCTCTCCACTACTCTTTTTTTTCTCTTCTCTCTTTTCTTAACCATGTATGTCCCTTGAACCCACCGGTCACGTCCTTCAAAAACAGTGCCAGTGCCTATCCAGATGCTGTCACTTGACCTTCTCCTTCGAGGTTAAGTGTTTTTTTTTTCTTCCTTCCTCTTATGGAATGTGGGAGTAAATATTGAGGTTTTGTTTATTTTTATGCTTAGTATTATTTTATTTACATATATACTTATTTTTTTTATTTACAAATTTCATTTTAATTTATTTATTTTTATTTATTTATTTATTTATCTAATATTTTTGTTATGGTATATAAATTAGCGCAATGTAGTCTCTATTCACAAATCAGTATTAAAATACTTTGTATTGTTATTTCATTTTATTGTAACTAGTAATATATATATCTATATAGATATTATATATAATATATATATATTATATATATAATATATATAATATATATATATATATATTATATTATATATATATATATATATATATATATATATATATTATATATTATATATATAATATATGTATGTATGTATGTGTATGTGTGCATGTGTTTGTGTGTGAGTGTGTTTGTGTGTGAAACTTCTTTGACGAGGGAGAGAGAGAGAGAGAGAGAGAGAGGAGAGAGAGAGAGAGAGAGAGAGAGAGAGAGAGAGAGAGAGAGAGGAGAGAGAATCAAAATATATAAGAATTCATTTGCATGTATAGGATGGGAGAACAAAATACATGAACACGAAACACGCCACACAAAATAGAACATAAACAGGGTGAGTTTACTCTGCACCGAAGTGTCCAAAGTTTAATAGACAAGGGAACAAGAATTGCCACTGACGATTTCCAGGGCACTCGGAACCAAATATTCCGAGAGTGCCATCTAAAAATCAGTGCACTAGAAAATTTCCCCTCGGGATCTTGGACCCGCGACTGGACGTTGTTATCTGGGGAGATGACGTCATTCTGCATCAAGGCATTAATTTGGCGGCGTTTCGGCTTCAAAGTCATGTTTTCTGCTCGTGAATGTATTGACTGTTGTTGCTGTTGTTGCTGTTTGCTTCTCGTCTTTTCGTTCTCTTGTTTGTTGGAGCGGTTTTATATTCGATTCTTATTCTTACCTTTTTTTTCTCTCTCATTTTTTTATTTATTTAGTTATTCTGCTTGATTATCGGTGACAGTTAATTTTCGTCCCATAAATTCTCTCATCCCTTCTCCTTTTTTTCTTTGTTCGTTTATTGCGTTTTCTCTCATTTATTAAATATTGGTGAAAATAATGTTGAATGGTGTATTTATAAACGTGGCTGCCAGTTCTTTCTTATTTCGTTTGTTGTATGCGTTTTTTATTGTTGCGGTTTTTTTTTCATTATTTTTTTTTTTTTTTTTTCAATTTAATGTCGGTGTTTGAATTGACGCGGTTATATTTTTTCTCTCATTTCCTTGTTTGAATTGATGCGGTTTTATTCTTGCGTTTTTTTTTCTCTTTTTTTTATATATAATATCGGAGTATGAATTAATATGGTTTTACTCTTGGTTTGTTTTCTCTGTCATTTTTATTTGGTTTAATTCGTGTATGAATTATGCAGTTTTTATGCTTGCGTTTTTCTCTTTTTTTTTTTTTTTTTTTTTTTTTTGTTTTTATACGATTTTATTCTTGCGTTTTTTTCGTGTTTTTTTTTTTTTTTTTTTTTTTTTTTTTTTTTTTTCGGTGCATGAATTACCGCGGTTTATTCCTGCGTTTTTCTCTCTCATTTTTTTTTTTCTTAATATGGTGTATGAATTAATGTGGTTAATTCTTGCGTTTTATCTCTCCTTTTTTTTTCGTTTAATAGGTACCTTCGTTATCATTTTTTTCTTGCGTTTTTTTTCTCTCTCATATTTTTTGTATATTATCGGTTTTTGAACTAATGCGATTATTTTCTTGCGGGGTTTTTTCTCTCATTTTTTTTTGTTTAATACGGCATTTAAATTAATGCGGTTTCATTCTTGCGCCTTTTTCTCTCATTTTTTTTGTTTAATATCTGTGTATGAATTAATGCGGCTTTTTATTCTTGCCTTTTTTTCTCATATTTTTTGTATAAGTTAATCCGGTTTTATTACTTGCGTTTTTCCCTATTTTCTTTTGTTTAATTGTGCAATGAATGCTATTAGCTGTTGCTACCTCGATTCTCTTCCTATTTTTTATGTTGCGGTTTTCTTTCCCATTTTTTGCATTATAAAAGTTAAGTAAATATAGCAACAACAGGAAATATATGATGACCAACATTACGTTTACAATAAGTTTGAAAAAAAAAATAATACAAAGTCGATTTTGTTACTGCTGAAACCTGAACAGTGGTACGATCGTTTAAAAAGTAATCCAATTCCGGTTCCGGTTCCGGTTCTGAATACGGTTCGGATTCCGATCCAACAAAATAATACACATGCAGATTCCAATTTAAAAAAAAAACAAAAAAAAACAAAAAAACAACAACAACAACAACATTTCGGTTTTCCATTGGTGGTTGCAAATTGCAATATCTGTAGAAATTTCAGAGGCTGTTCGAAGTAGTAAACAAATACATCTACGAATATTTCAACAGATTTTACAGCATTGCAACAAAAGTTGTGGTTCCTCTTGATGGAATAGGTCATGATGATAATTACGACAGTGAAGATGATGATTATCTATATTTAAATGTAATATTTTTATCATAATTCTATCAACAGCTTAAATATTTCTATAGTTGTTGCAAATTGAATAACGTTATTGAATATAATTTTTAATTATAACTATGCTCAATTAATTGTGGTAATGATGATGGTAGTGATAATAATATTATTAATAAATAACACCCCTTCCTTGATTAGGGCTCTGCCCATGAGTGGTGGTGAAATCTGTAAAAAAAAAAAAAAAAAAATGGATAATTTGGAGGTTTTGAAAAAAAAAAGTATCACTAATAACTCCTCTATATAGGTCAAATTCAAGTTATGTTATTGTTTGAAAGAAATCTAAAATACTGGGATAAAAAAAACAAAAAACTATTTTATGATTTAAGTTAAAGATAAGTTTCACATCTGAAAGCTTTCCGGTAAGAAAAAAAGGTGTATAAAATTCACTGTTGAGTATATTTTAAAACTATTTTTAAGAAATGCAAACAATGCAAATGAATTTTGAAATAAAATATTACTTATTCCTTTTAAAAAAAGAGCATGTAAAGTTTCAGGAACCACATTCAAACCGAATAATAGTATGATAAAGAGGTTAAGAAAGTTTCTAAATTTTATATATCCTTCTTAGATGATATAAATTGTCAGTCGAAAGATAAATTTTCAATTAATTTAATTAAATAGCATGATACATTCTATTATTTCAGTGCTGGAGAAATTGAGCAAAATTTCGATAATTAAACCCCATTTGGACAAAATGTAATATATTGGCATTATTTAAAATTTGGAACTTTTTTTATTTATTTATTAATTTATTTATTTAATTTATTTATTTGTTTATTTATTTTTTGCACTATTGCAAAATCTGTGAGTGACACGTAATTACATGAAGATTGAAACCACCCCTTAAAATAAAAATGAATTTGCATGGGAATCTAAACAATATTTTTAAACATCAATAAGTATGATTTTTATGCACAATTCCAAATTAACAAGAGTTTGCATATTGAGGTTTAAACATTTTTGCTCTTTGCCATGACAGACAACACGAGTTCAGTCCAGGTCAACCTAAGAAAACAGCCATGTTTCAACTAAGGGAAGCAATCTCAGCTTATTTGAAGAAAAATTCCGTGATACATGATTCATTTTTGGTTGTTCCAAGAACAGAGCAAATCATGAATTATTAAAATAAAATACATCGATTTAAAATTATTCAGAAGCCTTTACTTACAGGTTTACGGGGAAAGTGATTTGGTATTTAATTATTATTATATAAAGAAAAGAAAGTCACTTTCAACTTAAGTAAAAATTCTGTTGCAACTTAATTCGAAATCTAAAAATTCTTAGAAAATTAGTTGCATATTTCTAATTCAAGTTACTGAATGAACTACTTATAAACAGGCTGAGTAATAAATATTTTAATAAATTTAACATACTACTAAGCAAAATGTTGTTTATAGGCGTGTATGGCTAATAGACACATATTCACATCTTTTACCGCCAAGCAAAATTATAGGGTGGAGGAATGACTAATATTGATATAAGGTAGTTTAACAAAATATATATGATATCTTTTATCTCTTTATAATGATATGTAAGTTTTATTTTATTCTACAACAGTTTATTTATAACATACTTAAAACTAAAAAGATATAGTGAAATATTACACAACTTACATAATAATAATAATAATAATAATAATAATAATAATAATAATAATAATAATAATAATTAATAATAATAATAATACATAATATATAATAATAATAATTAATAATAATAACGATTAAAATAATAATAATAATAATAATAAACAATAATATTAAGCAAAATACTAAATATTTGAGTAAAAAATATATTAATTCATTAATAAACCATGAAATAAACTGATCAAGAATAATATAATAATAATAATAATAATAAAAATAATAATAATATAATAATAAACAAATATTATATATTATATTATTATCTATTATTATTATTATTATTTACTTTATTATATTAATTATTATTCTATTTATATATTATTATTATATTATATTATTATATTATTATATTATTATTTATTATTATTTTTATTATTTTATTATTCTTATTTTTTATTATTTTAAGTAAATATACTTTTTTATTCATTTTATTTATTTACTTTTTTTTAAATTTTTCTTTATTTAACGCTTAATCTTAATTTCTTGTAATTGTACATTATCAATATAATTATTTTTACATATTAAAAGTGATTCTTATATAATATCATTATAAATATTATCATCATTCATATAATATTTTATATTAATTAAACAATAGAATATAAAATTCTACAGGTCAGCTTTTGTTTAATAAAGCTTACTTTTCTAAATTCATGAAAAACATTTCTTCTAACTTTCACATTCGATAATATCACTAAATATTATATTTATTAGTTCCTGACCAGTTTCATCCGGTAAAACCTCAGATCATCTCAAAGATTGAACCTAACAAGTAATGAACTAAATTTACAAAAGATTAAACCTAAGGAATGATTAAATTTTTTTAATTGCACTTCATATTATATTTAATCTAAGGGACAGTAGACATAAAATTTAATGTTAATGTCTGGTTTTACATATAAGATATTACAAACCAGACATCAACATCAAGTCTTAAATGTACTGTTCCTTAGATATTTGAAATACAATTCAATTCAATATAAATATAATTTCATAATGTACAATCTTAAATCTTGTCTAAAATAATTCATTCATTATAGAATCGAAACTCTGAATGATCGAAGGTTTACGGAGAAAAACCCAGTCAGAAGCCGATCTAAATAAACTATAAACAGCCTCATCTTCTTTGGGGGGACGGAAATTATTTCTAGAATGCCTTTAAGAAAATAAATGAAAATTAGGACCGACAAAATATCGGGAATTGAGAAGCAAAAGTTAAAAACTTTATAATAACTTTTGAACATATTGTAATAATACCCTTTTATCACATAATAACAATACAATAATATAATAATAATAATAATAATAATAATAATATATATAATAATGATAATA
>JABUQX010047711.1:0-17500 GCA_015478945.1 Trachelipus rathkii | reverse complement strand
TCATTATAAGATGACAAATTGACGTTGTTAATTTGTTTCGATAACAAGAAATACAATCCTTTTCCCTACCAGAAAAGTGAAAAAAAATTTATTAAAATAATTGTTGTAGAAATTTTTTTCATATATATGTATAGGTGCCGTCACTGCATACTGGGAAGAGGCTATACTGGGATGAAAATCCAACACCAGGGACGACACTTAGACCAATCAGATGAAATTGTTACTAATAGCTAGTTGCTTCCTATTCTGCAGGTTTAATTCCTTTAAAACTACAAAAAATAATGTCTGATTGGAACACGGACGATTCTGTTAGAATGATCGATAGACGGTCAACATAGGGAATGGAAGGCAAATTTTAAAAAACCTCCTTTTATAGGCCGTTAAGACAGAACATTCAACCATGATATGGTGAACCGAAAGAGGAACATGGAACTGGAAAATTGACAAGTTGGGGAGGGCTCCCTCTATATGTACTGCAGTGTCCATGTGTCATGTGTGAATGATCTATGCGTAAACGAGCCAGAATGACCTCTCTATGACGAGTCTGACGGCACGTGAAGGACCATCTACCAACGAATGGTTTCACTACACGAAATTTGGCTCTTTGGATGTCTTACCCCCAGCAATCCTACCAGCGCTCATTAAATTCCTCCTTTAAGATGTCTTAGTAATCGGTAGAGGGGAGACGCCCACCCCTGATGAAGTTCGGTAGGGAGGTAAGATAGACTACTTTTTCTTGTAGTAGCTGCTGAAGGGCTCCCTCATCAGCCTGATTATTTCCTGGAACACCAACATGTGAAGGGACCCAAGCAAATTTCCAAAGCCTTTCTCCGAGTGTGGAGTCGAACACGGAACTTTTGGATAAAAAAAAACACAAAGGGTTTCGGGAGACCTGTTACGTAATACATAAAGGGCTCTTTGGAAGTCAGAGATAATAGTATACGATCAACGTATATATATAGATATAATATATATATAATATATTATTATATTATATATATATATATATATATGATGAGAAAAAAAGAAAAAAATAATTAATATTTATGTTTTTTGGATTTCAACAGCGTATGATAGGAATTCAATGGAAAGCTCTGGTGGTGGTGTCTGTTTGGTAGGGGCTTTAAATGAATCAAAGTGTGTATGCTAATAGTGATGTATGTAAGACATAGTAGGTGAAGGGAGAATGTTTTAATATTTAATAGTGGAGTTGAGGCAGGATAGTGTATGTCTTATGTATTTAATTTGAATAGTGGATGAGGTGAGAAAGAATTAAATGTAGGGCTGGCAGAGGAGGGGGGTTAGACTAATGGAGATTGGAAGAGAGTGGAAGGTGCCAGCCTATTGAACACTGATGATTTGGTTTTGTGTGGTGAATCTGAAGAAAGTTTAAGATAGGAGTTTGGCAATTTCGTAAAGGGAGGGAGTTTGAAAGTAAATGTAGAGTAAGATGATGGTGGTGAATGAGGAGAGTCCGAGGAGTGAAATCGTGTTGGATGGTAGGCAACTGGAACAAGTATCTGAGTTTAAACATTTATTCAATGTGGATGAAAGGGAACGGATGATGCAGCGTGTAGTAGGAAAGTTAAATTTGTGTGTGAATCAAAAGCATATACAAGTTCTCACCAAATCTTATGGTGTGCAAGGGAACTAAGTCTTGAGTGAGTTAGGGTTCTACATGAAGGTATGTTGTTTCCGGTGTTAATGCATAGAAGGAAAACTTTGGTTTGGAATAAAAGGTACATATATATCTGAGGTGCAGTCTGTTCAGATGAATAATCTTAGGGGTGTGTTAGGTGTGAGAAGAATTAATAAAATAAGGAATGAGCGTGTTAGGGAGCTGTCTGTTGTGAATGAGAAAGTAGATGAATGAATTATGATGGTTTGGTCATATGGAAAGGTGATGAGAGTCATTGGTGAAACAGGTGTAATTAAGGTGAGTGTGTTGGTGAATCGAATGGCTGGATGAGAGACAGAGAAAGTGGGATTGGTCCAGTTTGAGAGGAGTCTGAAGAAGGGAACGTGAATTGGCACAAGCGAGAGGGTTGGCACAAAATAGGAATAAGTTGTGTTGTTTCGTGAGGGGGTGGTGGGGAGACAAACCCTGACATTGACCAGATACCATAGTGGGTGACTGTCACGGTGTTGTGAAGCTTCAGGGCGTATTGGTGATCACGGTCTACCACTTAAGGGAATGAGGGGAGGTTGTGTGTGTATGTTGGGGGGGTGGGGCTTTTCTCTTCGACTTAGGTCATTTTCTTCAATTTAACTATTGTTTCAGTGCTGTTTACAAGCACCCCATTTTGGGGATCCCTGAGAAGATAAGGAAAGAAAGAAAATAATAATGATAATTTGTGGATTTTGGCTGGGATGGGCTTGCCTTAAAGAAAAATGAGAAGGTATGGGGGAGGCTTTCTTTCGATTGGTCAGTCAATTGCTACCAAACTATGCTTGTTCTGATGTTGTTGCCACTAACTTCATCGTGGAGGACCCTATAGGGAAGAATATGAGAAGTAAAATCTAGTAACAACAATAATAAATAGTAATACAATAATAATAATATAATAATAAATATAATAATATGAATAAATAATAATAATATATAATAATAAAGAAAGTACTGTTCCTGCAGTCTTAATCATTTATTTCTAAATTGAGAACAAGCAAAGAGATGAATTAAAATACCTTTAATGTTGTGACTTGACTTAAAAATCCATATTCAGGTTTTAATACATCATTGTTGGACCTGCTTTCGTCTTACATGATTCTTCTTTATTTCTCTCGACTCTGACTTTATAGATACTGTTTTATCTAATTTTATTTTATGCTTATGGTGAAGCAAAGTTTGTTCCCTTTCAGGCTGATTGAAAAAATCGAAGGCTTTATTAAGCTTACTGGATTGGATAAACTAAAATAAGTGATCGCACCATAAGAGAGATGTGGCTTGAAATCTCCTGACTGATGAACTTCTACCCTAACTGACAATTTTCTGTTAATATTCACTTATTTGTGAAGTAAAACAATAACAATGTTTTAATTTAGAACATTACAGGTAAATTTAAAAAAAATATTTTGAAATTACTCTATAATAAATTACACACTAGTAAAACAGTTTGGAAATATTTCCAATAAAAATATAAGCGCCGTAGTTAAATTGAGTTTAAAAGGCATTTAACATATTGTATGTTATAAGTCCTGTTAACAGTTAATTTACTAATGGTTATTAAGATTTCAACAACATTTTTCTGTAATTTCAAACAATAGGATTGTTGTACTAGAATTTTAGTGCTATGACCAGAGTAAGAGACCTGCAAAATAACTGAATCTCTGGCATAATCGAAGTTGTATATTATGTGCATCGGTAAATTATATAATCAAGTAAAATTGTGTTAAAGATTAATTAAGGGAAGAAATCTAGCTTGGAAGACTAAAAATAGACAGTCAAAAGAAATCAACTCTAAACCAGTAAAAAGATGGAGTTCAGTTAGGAGTGTGAGTCTAGATTGGGTTGCAAATACTACTATAAAAACTAAAAATTTGGACAATAAAGAAATGGAAAAGGAAATCAAAGCAGAATAATCAGAAGAAGGAAGTCACATAGAGGGAGGGAAATGTCTAGGAAATACAGAATGGTAAGAGTCTTATATATTAGGACAAGTCTTCCAGGACAGATTACTAAGTATTCAAAAAAACATTAATCAGTTTTTGACAATTTTTAAAAATCCTTAATTAGTCTAATTTCTCATTATTTTTTATCTGCTTCAAAAACAATAGCAATATTAAATGCTTTATTTTTATTTTTATTATTATTATTATTATTATTATTATTATTATTATTATTATTATTATTATTATTATTATTATTATTATTATTATTATTATTATTATTATTTAATACAAAATATAAAATGTAATATAAAGTAACAAAGCAAAATAAATCATTGTATATAATGTTTTAGGAAGTGAGAAATATTATTGTATAAGATTGAAATAGACTTGGGGTCAGAAAAAGATCAAAAACTTGTAAGGATAAATAGATATCTAAGACAGCCAGATAGTTGCTAATAATTGGAAATATAATGGGAAAATGTGATGCATTGATTGACTGATTTCAACCCAATGTTACAAATTAGTTTTATAGTTTTTCACATATTATACAAAATAATGGAGATTCAAAATATATGGTAGCAAATATTTGTAACCACAGAGGAAAGAATTCTTATATTATTTACTGAAAAGTTTTTTATTTAGTAACTTAAATAATGGAATATAGTTATTATATTCCAGTCAATATTATTTAATAAAACATTCATTGGTAGTAAAATTTAAAAATAATTTTTTTCATTCTCATTTATTTCAAATATTTAAATGGTATATCAGTTGAAATCTTGAATAAAATGCAACTAGGCTCAATACTAAAACAAAATAGTTATTATTACATACTAATATTTTTCAAAAATCACTAATAAATTGTTGAAAATAACAGCTTAAAAAAAAATACATTTGCAGGTTTATTTGTTACTTTTTTTAGGTGGGCTATTTTTTTTGTTTTTTTGTTTTTTAGAGTGAGTTTTCTAATGCCAACCCTGAGTAACGAGGTCAGCTAATAGTTTTTTTTATGCACTTTATTAATTTTCAATTTGCGGAATCTATATATTTGATAATTTTGAAAAATGGAATGGGAGAATATTGCATCAATTGGCTTTTTTAATTGGGTATTTTGTCATTTTGTTTACAAATTGCTTTGTGAGTTGGAGGTAGTCGAGTGTGAGATGTGTGAATTTTTTTTACAGTGCAGTATATTTTAGAGATGTTAGTTTTATAATTAAGTGAATAAATAATTGTTACCAGAATTTTTTTTGTATATAGTAATTAAGCTGCTGATTCTGTCATTAGGTCTGAGATTCAATATCTCTGATCATGGGTCACTTATCTATTTTGTCCGAGACTACTGCAAAGTGTGATTGAGTTTTGAGTTAATTTCTGGGAATAAATTTGGATTGAAATGCTTACAATGGTTATGGAGGATGAATTATTTTCATGTTTTTAGCAAACTTAAATGTGGCATCTACACTTGGCACTCATTGGCAACTCACTTGGTTAATCATGAGCAAACTTCTGGCCTATCACTTAGGCACATCACCTGGCACTCACCTGGCATTCATCTAATACTCATATAGAACACTAATAGAAAATCCCTAGATACTTCTTACGGTAATTGGGAACCATCAAAGCCATCAAGTTAGCGTCGGTCAAAATTGACCCATGGTAATCTGGCAAGGTCAAGGCCAGGAAATATGTATGGTCAAACAAGGTTAAGGACATCAAAGAAAAGGGCTAAGTCCTAAAGAAGGACAAAAAAATTACCGTGGTCAAAATTGACCATGGACGACCAAAAGGTTGGCAGTGTGTTTGTACGTGTGTATATAGTTGATAAAGTAAGTGTCTAATATGGGTAAATGTTAAGTGTTATTAGGAAAGATAGAAATGAGTGTATATTTAATACGTAAGTGAGTGCAGCGTGTGTGTGTGTGTGTAAGTGTAAATGTAAGTGTCTATGGGTAAATGTATAGATATGGTCATAAGAGAATGTGTAGTATATAGATGTTCATAGTTGAATGTGGTGTATAAGTGTGTGTGTGTGGTAAGTGTGTGTGTGTGTGTGTGTGTGTGTGTGTGTGTGGTGTGTTTGTGTGATTGTGATGTGTTCAAAGTTAGGGTATACACATGATCTACAATACATAAGCGTTTACCAGTTCAGGAAACGAAAAATGTGACGGGTGGGAGAACGAGTGAGGTAAAAAATTAGACGTGGTCCAAATTGACCTAATGGAACTGGCAAGCGTTCCAAGGAGCGAAATATATGGTCAATAACAAGGTTAAGACATACAAAAAAGGAGCTAAGTCATCCGTAAGGAAGGACAACAATTACCTTATAGTGAGGTCCAAAAATTGACCCTGGTATCTGTCAAGCTATTGGAGCAAAGGTCAAAGGATTCCAAAAAAAGAGTAAAGAACGCTCAAAAAGGCATAACCCCTAAAGGGCTGGCCATCAAAATTAGAGTAGGCCAAATTGACCATGGAAGACCAAAGGATTGGCGCTAGTTGTGATTTGTACGTGAGTATAAGTCCAATAGTGTCATAAGATGTAAGTGTCACACTTGGAGGTAATTAGTTGTCATAGATGGAATGTGTGTATAAAGAAGTTACAGCAGGAGGGGAGTAAGAGGGGGGGGTGGAGATGTGAGTGGTTGTGTGTCGTGTGTGTGTGGTGTTGTGTGTGAGTGTAGTGTATGTGTGTAGGATAGTCATGTTAGTTATGTTCAAGTTTACGCATTAAGATCCATACATGCCGTTTCAAGATTAGAGGAACGATAATATGGTGACGGGTGGGCCACGAAGTGAGGCAAAAATTGCGTAGGGCCATAAATTGACCCATGTAATTAGCTTGGCAAGACAATGCGAAATAACCATGGTCAAAACCAAGGTTAAGAACAGTCAAAAAGGGGGAAGCCCCTAAAGGAAGGCCAAAAATTAACCGTGGGCCAAAACTTGACCCATGTGCATCTGGCCAAGGTCTAAAGGGACGCCGAAATATCATGGTCAAGTTAATGCATAACACAAGGTTAAAACATCAAAAAAAGGGCTAAGCCCCTAAAGGAAGTGACAAGAAAAATACCCGTGGGCAAAAATGACCCGTGGAATAAGACCAAAGGTTGGTCGCAAAAAATTAGGGTGGGTACTAAATGCGAGTTGCTTACGCAACCGTTTTGCGCAACCCTTCTTCGAAGGGAAGGGGGTGCCAAAAATTAGGGGTTGCCGAAAAACTTAGGGTGTTGCCAAAAATTTGGGTTGCCAAAATAAGTTAGTGGTATTTGGTACCAAAAAATTGGGTTCATCAAAAAAATATTGGGTGACCAAAAGGTCAGAGGAGAGCCCAAAAAAAGTGTTAAGGCAAAAGGTCAAGGTCAGGTAACAATTTCAGAAGGGCTCACAAAAAGGTCCGGTCAAAAAAAAGGTCAAACAACGGTCAGCCAGGTACGCGTGCAATATTATTGCATACTACTTATATTATTATTTTAGTAAATATTATTTAATAATCTTACATACACTGAACTATATATATATATATTATATATATATATATATAATATAAATATATATATATATATATATATAATATATATATATTATATATATATATATAATATTATAATATAAATATTATATATATATTATAATATTATATATTTATATAAGTATATATTAAGGTCCTATTCTGTTTTACGAACTCCGTCAGTTTTTTATTTTTTTTTGTTTTTTTTTTTAATATATTGCTTCTATATGATACAACAATAGAATTTCAGTGGTAACGGACATGGTTCAAAAGTTCAAAATATTTAAATAATTATTTAAAAATCACATTTATGTAATATTTTTTTTCAAAAACTGAAATATTTTCGGATAATTACGTAATCTGTGAATAACTAAAGAAAACAACCAATTACATATTTGGGAATCAAGCGTATGACGTCTTATAAAATGTAAAAAAAAAACAAAAAAAACAAAAAAAAAAAAAAAATAATAATATATTATATATACGGTATATAGGCTATTCTATATAATCAAAATGAAATATCCTCGAAAAGTAACGACCACATACAGAAAACCAATTACATATTTCGGAATCAGCGTATAAGCTTATTGAAAAAAGTAAAAAAAAATTATAAAAAAAAAACTGCAAAAAAAAAAAAAAAAAAATCAGGGGCTCGAGCGACGGGGGACAGAGGGGGGGAACGTTTTTCCATACCCGTAGGGGAGGGGTGGAGGAACCCCCCGCGACACCCAAATACCAAAGAGCTGGGGGTTCCGGAGACTCCCGGAGGGGGGGAAATAGTCTTAGCCCTAGTACGTTCAACGCCCGGAACGCCCAAGGCACGAGAGAGAGACCCCTCGAGCTCCTGCATCTTTTGCGTTTACCTGGTAATCTTTCCTTAGTTAAAAAAAAAAAAAAAAAAAAAACGACGGAGTTGTAAACGTAAAAGGTCCTATTATAATTATTGAGAGAATATCATGAATCGTAGTATCCCACTGACATTGCATTGTTAGGCATCAATAATAACTAGATAATATATTAAAAAAGAAAACAAAAAAAATTCAAAACTGACCAGGTCGAAAAACAGAAGAGGTCCTATAATATTATATATATATATATATATATAGTTATATATATTATATATATATATATTTATTATATATATATATATATATATTATATATTATTTACTAATATGGGAAATTATATTATATATTATATATATATATTATAATAGGAAATTATACCCCCCTCAAATTATGGAACTAAGCAGCAAAACCACTAACAATGAAAGAAATGAGCTTGGATTGTAACTTAATAAGAATTAAAAGATTAGATTACTTTACGTTTTGAAGACCGTCCGTGATGAAAGTTATAGGGAAATTGTGTTAGTAATGAGTGAGAATGATGGTGCTTCGCGTTTAGGAACATAGTTAGGCAACGACAGGTAGAATCCCGCAGAAGGTGGTAAAAGTTAAATAAGTTGGTGTTTTTTTTAAAGTGACAAAATTTTAACGATTGAATTTTATGGTTTGCTATTTTGTGCATTTTTTGTGGACATTGGCGGGTCGACTCGTCCCAGGTGGAATTTTTGGTAGGTCCCAGGAGGCAGCCCAGTATTTGCAGTAATTTAGGGGGTCTCTAACTGATGCTCTCGGAGTGAACTGGAGCCCGCGCTATAGGAGTTGAGAGACCAAGAATCGGATTCGAGAGAGATCCGAGATGAATTAAATGAGAGGACGAGTTTTGTGTTTGTTATTGCCATGTGCACCGTGATTACTTGTAAGTTTAATTTTATGTTATATGAGAATTTTGAACAATATCTAAACTAACGTAGGAGAGCAGTGATTTGTTAGTAAGGGTTATAGAGGTCTACAGGAGAGAGTTTTTGGAGTTACTGTTGAATTCATGTTTACTACGAATCCTTTGAGGAGTAGTTACTGTTTATCGAGGAGTAAGGTTAAGCTACATAATCGCTTGATGGGATATAATCTGTTTAAATTGTCTCATTTTTGATCACTGTTTATTTTAGTGATCTCTTTTGATTTTAATGTTTTTTAAGAAATTGATTAATTTATTAATCAAATACACATAGTCATAAATAAGAGGTAATGAAAATCTTGTTTATAATTTATTCCTCCTCATCATTGTTGCAACTA
The DNA here is from genome assembly GCA_015478945.1 of Trachelipus rathkii. Taxonomy (NCBI): domain Eukaryota; kingdom Metazoa; phylum Arthropoda; class Malacostraca; order Isopoda; family Trachelipodidae; genus Trachelipus; species Trachelipus rathkii. Next base: position 8,245 of record JABUQX010047711.1, on the reverse strand, counting down.
AAAAGGGTTATGTTTTAAGGTTAAATGAAAGACCGATTTGTTACAATATATATATATATATATATATATATATATATTATATATATATATTATATGTATATTTATATTTAGTATATTATATTATATCTATATATATATATTTATATATATATCATATATATATATATTTTATATATACTATTAATTATAGTATATATTTATATATTGGACCTTTTTATACTTCACTTGACATTTATTATTTTTTCTGTTACATTTAACGCATTCGAACAAAAAATTCAGCTTTAACCTCTAAAATTAATCTTCAAATTTATGATGAAGTATTAGAAGAGTTACATAATTAAGAAATACGCCAATCTTTTGAACATTTATTGAGTAGAAAACTATCCTTTAATAATGAATATATTTTAAAGTAGTAGTTAAATTAACCTTGGAAATTCAGATTATAAATTTTTAGTAAGGATATATACTTTTTAAACTAAATCCTGACTTGAAATGTCTCTTATCCAAACAAATTCGAACATATATATACAACTATACTATACCTAATATGATGGATTACATATTATATATAACAAATTTAAATAATAATACTTATACTAATAATATTTATACTATAATTTCCTTTTTGTGGCAGTTTAATAGATCAATATTATACATACACCTATATACTATTTTATTAATATACTACTACTAATAACACTACAAAGCAACAGCTACCGGGAAAAGGAAATACATTGCTGCGAGCATGCTGGGTCCAATTTTAGGTCGGAAAATGTAAAAAAAAAAAAAAAAAAAAAAAAATACAATACCTTAACAATATCATTTATGAAATCCTGGTAAAATGTTAGTTAGAAAATGTACAAAATAAAAAAATAAAAATAAATAAAAATTTGTTAATAATTATAGTAATTTTGATAGAAAGCCTAATTTAGACCTTTTATTGGTTACTCCTTAAAATAAATAGACTTTCTATTAATTTTGCTTATTTTTTTTACACTAAAGAATAACCCCAAGGGTAATACCGCATCTGATGGCAGGATCGGGGTCCTCTCGGCCTCCGGGGAATACGGGGTAGGACTAATTTCCCCCCTCCGGGGAGGGTCTCCGGAATCCTCGCTCACCCCCGCTCTTTTATATTTGGGTGTCGCGGGGGTTTCCTCCGCCCCCTCCCCTACGGGGTTGGAAAACGTCCCCTCCTGTGTTCCCGTCCGGCTCGAGGCCCCTACAACTGCTATAATTAAGTTACAAATAAATATATATTTCTATACTATGTCCCTAGCTCCCCCAAAAAAATAGGCAATTTTTGTTTAATTTTTTTTTTTTTTTACAATTTTTCCCTCGCTAAATATTTTTACAAGGATTCCAAAACAATGTAATTTCTTTTTCCCCTGTACTATTGTAAGTTTCGCCAGATGATTTTTTTTTTGTTTTTTTTTATGATAGCTTTTGCCTCCATAAGGAATTCAAGCTGTACATTTATAATTGTATTCCTTTTCCCCTGTAGGCTATTGTAGTTTTGAAGATCTGGATTGGTTGGTTTTCTATATTATAATATATATTTTATATATAATATTATATATATATTATTATTAACTAATTATATACTAAGGAGTAATGCGTATCATAAAATCTTATATATATATATATCTATCTATATAGTATATATATATATTAGTATAAATATATATAATATATATATAATATAATAATCTATTTTTTATACAGCTTCACTACTAAAATTATTATAAAAAATACTTGTCCTGAATGATTCCTATAAATTTAGCTTTCATAAATAAATGTCGAGTTTGACTGAATTCAAAAAATATGGGCCTATATATTTATATTATATATCATTATAATATATATATATATATATATAATATATATATTAGTATATAGATATATATATAATATATATATATATATATATTATAGAGTAATTAAAAAATATATGATCTATAATGTATTATATTATATCTATATATTATAAATAATAATATCTATATAGGGGTGACAACCCTTCATAATGGGTTAGGTAAATAATACCTAAATATATATAATAAAAAATTAAATGATTATAATATTACAGCATTATAATTATTTAGGATAAAAAGTATATTTAAAGAAGCTTATATATAAAACTAAAGAAATTATATATAATATTATTATATTATAATATATATATATATTATACTACTACTACTATAACTATAAGGCATATATTATATAATATAATATAAATAAACATAAGTGAGAGGGGGATGCTACTTGCCTAAAGTCTTGGTGGCGTGTCTTTCTTGTGACGCAAAGCACCCTATATACTAGGGGATGGTAATTTAGAAAATCCATATTTGAATGATGTTTTATTCAACCTATAGACGGGCAAATGACTGAAATAAGTATAAAAGTTATAAAACTTCCTCTATCTGTGAGTACCTCTTTCGCCAGAGGACCAGAGCTCGAGAAAGCACTTCCGTGAAATTTCCCGCCTCTTGCTGTAGAGCGTTTTAAGTTTGGACGTATTTCTTTGGAGAGAAAGAGAAGTCATTACTTGACATTAGCTTACTGTTAAATTTATCTGACTCTTGTATCTGACTGAAGAAGTATTCAAAAATGACGGGTTTATATATATTTTCACTCTGACTTATGCTAAAATTTTTTGCTCTGCGCCAAATCACATGATAAGTACGTGATAACAAATTAACAATTAATAACAATAGATTTACTCTAAAAAGCTTATAATAAACGTTGCTTACCAGAAATTTACTTCCGAGCGACGAACCTACGAGAGAGAGTGAGAAGAGCTATAAGCTTATCAAGAATATGAACAATCAAATAATAACTAAAATACCATAAAAATTAAAGTACTTTCAAATGCAAACATATTATTATGTCCGAAGACATAAGTAGACCATATAAACATTTGAAGGCAAAAATAGTATATACCTGAAATTAGACAGAACTATTCAAATACTGAGCATATACTGGAGGTGGTAACTACATCACGAAAAGGAATCTATAAAAAGTATCTTATATGGGAGCAAGTATTTGAATACATACTAAATACAATAATGTTATATAATTAACGTTGATTAACAAAGTGCATTTAAAACACATCTTAAACAACTAGCATATTTGGGTTATATTTGCCGTTATGGCATATGCAACAAAGCATACAAACATTTAAATGTACATTAAAGTACAAAAATGTTAATATACAATATATAATTTTGATTGAACAATTGTTAATTATTCATCTCACAGAGTGTAGTGCACAGGCAACATTTTGATCGAACCATTAAATCCAAGAAAAGGTCCAGTATAAGACGGTTTCTAACGTATCCATAATTTGACCAATGCGCACGTAGTTTTCAAAGTTGTAGTTACGAGAGAAACAATGCTTGACATATGTATGACGACTGAGTTGCTTGAAGTTTAGGTCTTTTTTGAAAAATTTCTTCTACATAAAAGGGAGTATGGCTCACAGATACCATTTAGTAATTTCCAATAAACGAGAGGAATCATAAGTTCGGTAGTGGAAATTCAAAATGAATTCTGCCTATCCAAACTTTAAAATATGAGAAATTTTTCCATTTAAGATATATTGGATAGTTACATAATGTAATTGGTGAATAAAATGAATCGGAAATTTAGGTCGGTTATTGACTATGAAAACACTTTCTTCTACATACACTCTATGCGGAGACGTGTCTCACACCATGAACCTTATATGAATTACCAGACAAAGGAGAACATTCGTAAAGTTCCGATAAAACGCTGGAATTCAAAAAATGATTTTCGCCCATATCCAAACTTTAAAATGATGAAAGCATACGGTAAAGGAAGTTACATATGTCTGACGATGAAATCTCGAACTTGTGAGGTTTTCAAAAGCAAGGGGACATAATCCATAAAATAAAAATGAATAATTTCAAATTACGTCTTGTCTTGAGTCATTTTCCCAGAGTGTTCTGATTGGGATTTTGTGTTATTGTAGTTTTTTTTCTTTTTTTCATTTTTTTTTTTTTTTTTGTGTTTTTTCTTTAGTAATCAGAAGGCATTGATTGAAAGTTCTGGGTGTTCTTCTCCGGGTTAACCAATTATATAGGGTAAAACTTGCTTAGATTGGTGGTTACTTTTATGAGCAAGCAACCCTATATAAGGGGATGGTAATTTAGAAGCCAACTAGATTATAGAAGCTGCATGTTTTTTATTCACTAAGTGAATTAATGAAAAATTACTTTCACACGTATCAAAGTAATAAAAAGTTCTTCTGTGAGATACTCTTTCGCAGGCGAGCCGAGAGTGATGACCATTCCCGTAAATTTACCTCCCTTGCCGAAATTTGAGGATTTCTGGAGAGAGTATCTGACTGTTCTATCTCTTTGAGCTTTAGAATCATTAAACAGGAAACTACTGAGATAAAACTGGATTTGCAGAGTATCTCAAAATGAACGGTTTATATAGTATTTCACTTTGACTTAATGCTAAAATTTTGCTCGCGCAAACTTTAGCATAGGTACGAACATAAATTAAAATCTTTACAAAGTTATAATGGAGTGCTACATATATTTATATATATTGTTATTTATACAAAATATTATATTTTATCTTTTATATATAAGATAATATATATATACTATCTATATATACTAACAAATCCCAGATAACCTATAATATTTAATATATATATATATTTTATATAATATACTCAAGACTTAAACTATTATATAATTTATATCTATTACTACTATACATATATCTATATAGTATATTATATTAATAATATATTATAATATATATATAAATTAATTCTATAATATTAATAAATCATATAATACATAATAAGCTATATAATACATATATATATATATATATCAATTATTAATAACTATTAATATATATATATCAATATATATATATACCATTTACTATATACTATGACTATATACTGCACCTATAACTTATATATATAAATATATATATAATATATATATATAGTTAATTTGTTGCTAGTAATAGTAGATGTATATATTGGTATGAATTGGAATTATATATATATATAATATTATAACCTATATATTAATATATATATATATATATATATATATATATATATATATATATATAATATATAGATAGTATATATTACTATGTCCCCAGCACCGGGCCATAAAAGATAGCCCAAATTTTTGTTTAATTGTTTTTTTTTTGTTTTTTTTTTTTTTTGCCCTTTTTTTTTTACCCATTTTCCTAACTAAATTTTACCCCAGGATTCCAAAATGTATTTCTTTTCGCTGTAGTTTTGTTAGGTTTTCGAGATTTTTTTTTTTTTTTTTTTTTTTTTTTTTTTTTTTTTTTTTTTTTTTTAATAGAGTTTTAGCCATCCCACAGCTCTCTTGCAGGATTCCCATGAAATGCTATTCCTTTTAGCTGTAGCTATGTAGTTTTTGAGATATGGATTGTGGCTCTTCTAGAAGCTGGCCCAATATAATATATATATACATATATATATATATATATATATATTATATTATATAATATATATTATATATAATTATTATTATATATATATATATATATATATATATATATTATATATATAATTATATATATATTATATTATATTATATTATATGACCAAAGACTGATCTCTATAATGATCTAATTGGCCCTATTTAACAGATCACCTGTTATAAAGCAAATAATAAATATAGCTTTTGGATAGCGAAAGCTTCTTTAGTTTATATTCTTTATTACTTATTCTAAATATTATTTTACAAGGACACAATTTTAAGTGTTTTAACTATTATTCAAAAAGAAATATTTATTCCTACAATATCAATTATTATTTAAATGGGTCTTTGATAACCTTACAAGTTATTATCCCGAGAGAGCGCAAGCTGCTGGCTCTTCGAGCTCTATTTTCTAACTGACTCATCTATTGGCACTCCATGGGTGACAAGAGTCACCTCGGGTACCTTGATCCTATACCACCAGAAAGAAACAGTTGTTCCTGCAACAGGACTTTTTATTACAAGCTTTTCTCACAGCTGTGCACCAGAAATCTGGGTAGCACTTACATTATATCTTATAAATTTTATATAATCGTAAATATTATTGACATTTTTAAAAGTTGCCTGTAACACCCCCTTCTGACAATTTAAAAAAATTAGGAATAGATGGAAGGAACTAGTGCTAGACTAAAACGTTAGAGGGTAACATAACAATTAATTTGTCAGCTAGAAATATTATTATATACGCTCCTACTGGAGAGACTAAATCCTTTTCTAATGTCTCTCAATATATTTTTATGTAACATCATTAACTTCAGGTGTTTTTACATCTGAAAGAAAAACGGATTTAGTATTTTTTTTTTTTTTTTTTTTTTTTTTTGTGTTATTCTTCTCTTTCTAAATCTACTAGTTTTAAATATATGCGAATGTTCCTTAAATTTTCTAAATTAGGTTTCCCATTTTTTTCGATATGTACGTTCTGTTTATTAACTTTCTAACATTTTATAAACTCTATTTAATAAAAGGGCCGACATAGCGGGGAGTTAATTTTTGCAGACATTAAACTGTGTCTGCCGCACCACGACAAATTTTCCTCATGCAACCCTTTTAGACACCAAAGAGAAAACGTGTCGAACTTTTTAATTGGTGTGCTGGCGCTCAGCGGCTGCGCTAAAAGAGATGCGGCCTTATACTTTTTAACATAATGACACCATGTATATTTATCATGCACATTATTGAGGAACCCGCACACTGTTTCCGGAAGCAGGATCAACTAAGTCCAACTAGGAGTTATGCTAATATATGTCTTGGCCAATACAATTGGAACTAAGTATTTGCGGACTAAGCCGTTTCTTGTTGATAATCGGCGCGAAGTCTCAGAGTGAAACAATACCATAGGTAAGTTGTAGAGGGCTCGCCATAGTACGAAGGGGCTTAATATCCATGATCTCTGCGAACATCACACTCTCAGACAAGCCAGCACAATTGTCCCTCTGACTTACCCTCCAGGAGGGCCATTACATCTGGATTGAGCTACACGTAGTCCGGTGCTTCCATTCCAACGCGCCCTGCAATCCAACTTCCTCAAAAACGACTAGTGAATTCGCCACCTAATCCGAAAATAATTGTACTCATGAGGAGAATTCACATGAATGGCAAATAGCTCGTGAATGATGCATTCAAATATTTCTCCCGAAGTTTCTCTCTTTAAAGAGGCACAGCGAACAAGTATTTACTGTATATTGACAAATTAAGGTTCAAGATAGTGCAAATAAAATCCTCTTGCATTAGGTAACTTAAGTATGTCAACATGAACGGCTTGAAAACTCACAAAATATCTTTATATCTTTAAAAAAACACTGTCGAAAGTTACTGAGTTCTATACTACTTTTTGAGTCATCATTAAGGAATGCCGAGCACGTGCGGATAAACCTGTTATAATTTTTTTATGGCATGTGCTGAACACAAATTCTTCTTTTTTATGCTCAGGAGGGTTTTATTAACACCCAAGTGTCCTTTATTGTGGTATTCGCTAATTACCTTCTGCACACTCTTTTCCGGCACAAAAACGCGCGAATAGTTTAAAGAGACATCGACCACTAATTCTATCTCCTTTTTGTTATAAAAGAATTTCTGCCTTATTAACTTCAAAGTTGTTTTCTCTCTCTTCGCCATCAGATCATTAAGGTATTTATCTGACTGTTGGTGCTGTCTAATTTCTTCAAAGTCCAAATCTCGCTTGAAATGCGAGAATAATATTTTTGCATTTTTATCAAACGTGGTTACTAAATTTATTTTGGAAATTTCCAATTTGGCCGCTTCAGTGCGGCTGCAGCCTTCATTTCTAACCGAGAGATCGATCGGCGCGTTTCCATTCATTACCAAGTTAATAGCACCTACGTCAGTCGCTATAGTATTCTCAGCCGATTGCTCATTGGCTGTCGTGAATCGGTGGGCGGAGTCACAGCACAGACTACACTATTTGAGCCTGCATCTTCTCCTACCTCATCCTCATCTCGGGCAATATTATTCGCAAGTAAATATTTTAATAACGCATTTTGATTTTCGGTAATTAACTCCATCGTGATATTAAAAGTACTCAAAATAGCTAGTTCCCTCAATTCCCTAGCATTATAATTTTGTACGTCATTAGCATGATTTATTTTATATACAAACGCCCGTGAACACGTACAGATACGCACATGTTTTCCCGCTAAAATTGCCCCATA